>CM034152.1:733016850-733249426 GCA_019776745.2 Taxus chinensis | reverse complement strand
AAACATTTTACTTGACCAATCATAGAACTACCAATATGATATATGTTATTATGCTGGATTAACAATCTGTGGCACGACATAAGAAATGACACCACTTTAAAACAATGACAGTTTTGAAAATTAATGAACATTCGTAAAACAGATGAGCTAACAATCTCCCTCCATGTTTCATAAAAGCCACCTTCTAAAAGGCATTTATGTGTGGAATACAAACAAGCCTCATTTATTATGTTTCTAATGCTACTCTCTTTTCTTCATTGACATCTATGAAAAGGGCACAATGAAAACTAGACATGAAAAAAGACAACTCATAATGAAAAAAATGCATAAAAAAACTTACTTGTTTGAATTGACTTCCCCTTGAACTGTACTTATTTTTCTTATATTCATTAGCAACAATAAGATCCATGGACCTGAAAAGAGTATCAAACATACATAATTGAGCTATATACATCTATGAACTTGGATTCAATCTCTTACTATAAGATCATTCTCTATCTAGACTTGAACCATGATTAAAAATACAAAATCTACCTTCAAGACTAGTATATCACCATTTAGGACAACGAGCCCTAAAGAGATATTCAATCCTATTTTTCTAAACTTCTCCTTTCCATAGAATCAAAAAAACACATGAACTACCATCTTGTGACTCCCAATAGACTCATACCATTGTATTCTCAAAGATAAAGTAGATATAATGTGGTATACCTGTTGTCGTGAAAATGTGTAATAGGAAAATTGGAAGTTTCCAAGCACGACAACTATACCCATATGGCGAATTTTTCATGTTTTATCATTCCTAGGCACCCCAGGTCAAATCCGTCAGTCTGATCACCCCCTATTTGATGTAAATTTAGCCACCTAGGTGATTTAGGAAATTCTATTCATTCCACCTAGGTGATTTTAGGGAGTTTTAAAAAGGCACTATATTCTGGCAGTATAGGGAAGGGCTATCGCTAGCCTTCCCTGGACTAGATTCAACTCCCTGGAGTGGAACGGAAGGGAAAAATTCAACATGGAGATGAAATGAAGACCTTAACACATAATATAAATTATTTTTGAAGGTTTGGGGAAGTTTTACAAGACTCGAAACAGTTTGAGTAAAAAAATAGGGTTCACAAGCCGAGGTGGTACACAGGCCTAAAATAGTTACTGGGCTTCAGAAGAAGATTCTGGGAGCTTCAGATGGAGTTAGGAGAAAAAAAATATAGAAATAGGATTCCAAAACCTACATAATGGTAAAATAATATTTTTCACAACACTTTGGAGCATCAGGTCTGTAAGAAGTTTTTCTCAGGCACAAGTGGAGTACAAAATCAAAAATCCTATTTTTCAGGGATCAAATGGAATAATAAAGACATGATAACCCCACCATTGAATTTATAAGGCCATTTATAGTCAGTATCATATAAATTGTTTCCAAAAATGTCTATCGGGAGCTCAAGTTATCACTGTTACAAGTTCAGGACTTAGCCAAATGTTTGGGATGACACGTGTCAACACCATGAGCCTGACGGGATTTTGTGTCCCTCATGTCCCCCAAGGTTAGGAAAATCAAGGTTAGAAAAGTGTGCCCATCCCCCTTGAAACCCTCTCAGCCCTCATATCACCTCTTGGACCCTCATGTGACCTCCAGACTCGACAATTCAACCCCTAAGTACATTTTTGGAGCATCCATTCCCTACCGTTGGATCGGGCACCACGTGTCACCTCCAGGACCACCATGGAATTTGATATCCCTTGTGAACCTGAGGTGGGGGACATCAGACCTTGAAATTTTTTCCCATCCCCCATAGGGATTCTTCTGGACACCCACGTGACTACCTTTTAGCTCCAAATGCTTTAAAGCAACTTTTTCCTCCTTCATTCCCCGCCGTTGGATTAAACACCACATGTCGCTATCTTGCTCATTGTGGAAATTGATTTCCCTCATGTCCCTTAGGTCAAGAACATAAAAAATGAAAAAAATGCACCAAAATTCAACTCAGAAAATTTGAAAATATTCTAACTGTTAGCTACTGTGCTGGCTTCTCCTACAGGAGAAAGTTGCAAGAACACAAGTTCCCCACTCCACCATTGCATAGAAACTTATGACTGATCAGAAAAGGGAAATACCTTTTCTGGCAATACCTAGGGTCCTCGAGGAATTTTCATCAAGCTAAGAAGGAGAAACGAAGAACAGAAAGGAGAATAAATGGGAAATCCCATGGCCCAATGAATGAAAATTCGAACATATTTTGCAAACTGGTGCTCGAATTGATGAGCCGTTTGTTGCTAGAGTTTAATCTATGAAGGCCATGTTAAAACTCATTTCAAACCTCCTAATTTTCATTCAAGGATGATTCTGTAGCGAAGAACCCTTTTTTTGGCTCTATGAGAGAGAGGGAGTCCTATCATTCACTGGTCACTCGGAATTTGAGAGAAATTCTTCGTACGTGAACCCCATAAGAAAAACCCCTATCGCAATGGAGTGATTCGTCGCTAATGGGAGACAAAAATCAGACCTTAATTTTCAAGTCTCCATAATGGCTGCCATGACACAGTAATGAAAAAAATCAGCACGCTACCTCTCCGCTTCTCAAGGTTCCAGTGGGAAAAAACACCCGAAAATTGGAGGAAACAATCGTTGAAAAATCTAGTTTCACATGAACTAGTTTTCACACCGCGAAGCCCCTATTTTTTAGGGATATGGAGGGCTGTGTATTTTTTCAGAATTCTTCCCTCTTTGAAGAAATTTTCAAATTCCTGAAGATCCGACAAGTGAAATCATCTGAAAATTGGAGGGAATGATCATTAAAAAATCTAGTTTCACATGAACTAGTTTTTGCGCCGTGAAGCCCCTATTTTGTAGGGATATGGAGGGCTATGTTTTTTGTTAGAATTCTGCCATCTTCGAAGAAATTTTCAAATTATTGAAGATCCGATGGGTGAGATCATCTAAAAATTGGAGGGAACGATCGTTAAAAAATCTAGTTTCACATGAACTAGTTTTTACGCCGTGAAGCCCCTATTTTTTAGGGATATGGAGGGTTGTGTTTTTTGTTAGTATTCTACCCCCACTAATGAAGACATAATTTTCCCACTTTTCAAAATGAATAAATTACTCCAAATTCAAAGCGTGGAATCTAGAATAAAACCTAGAATTTCAAGACTCATTTCGGCGTAATTTGACATTCGTGGCACACTTAAAATAGTGCGTCTCCTTGCATAGGGGAATGTTACTTTAGGTAAGCCACCATTCTAAGATTCCATGAAGAAGGCGGTGAACACAGAGGGAAAATCACAGGAAATGTCATAAAAAAGGGTCATCTTGGCTCATAATTCACACTTACTAAAAATAGTAAGTTACACTCAAAAAGTAGTTTTGGAACAATGGGTCGCATAAGGATAATCATTCAAGGGGACATAATTGTTCAGGAGCATCCTATCCATTTTTCATAGGGAATTCGAGATCCACCTTAGTTCATTCAACTGGGCGAGAGTCCGTGAGCTAATTGTTGTCGCCAAATCACTGCACCCTCCGAATGGCCAGGATGTGAATAGGACGTTCGGTGTGATTGGGACACATGGGATCACTTCTCAAGCTATGGGACTTGTGCTCAAAGTGAACCTCCGGAGAAGGCTGGCTTCCTCTTCCTAAACTAAGTGTTGTACTACTCCTAGTGTAACAAAAATGATTATCTTAGTCCTATGCTAACATTTTCATGGGGTTTAGGGAAAAAGAGATTTACAGAAATGAACTATACTAGGGATGGCGATGCAACCAAATAAAGGGTGTTTCTAGACTCAGAAAGGGTTAATTTGAAGAGGGGTGTGAACCACAGGTCGACTTCACCTACTGTAACTTAGAGAGGGTACAGGTACACAAACTAAGAGACATGCATTCCCCTTGTTAAACCTTATCAGACCAAGAAGTATACCAGTTTTCCCAGTTGAAGAAGGATGAACTCAAGAAGGTGATAGACACCAAAACTCATTGCATGCAATACTCCACCACTCGATAAGCACAGAACTCCAAGAACCTGCAATAGAAACTTAAACTTGCACAGTGTACCTGCAAGTATGTAGAAAGGCACAAGAAGCATAGAAGGATTGAAAGGAACTGAGATTAGTCACAAAACACACACTTTTATTGCTTCAATAACACGCACAATGCATCATACTCAGAAGAGGCAATAGTTGCCATTACAGTCTTGAAGAGGAAGGCTTGAAAGTTCTCTCAACATACAAGAACAACTTGCAGAAGAGAAGGACTCTTGAAAGATACACTCGCCTGAGATATCTAACTGTCCAACTTGTATGAACTGTTGAGAACCCTTTGAAATGAGCTTCCAACTTACATTTATAGAAGAATATGTGAGAAAGAAGAGGAAATGTCATAATTACTTCCTAAATTGAAGGCCCATGATGTATTTATTACAGTTAGTTGAACCACCTGAGAAGGTTCCATCATGGGTCATTATTGCCTGATGACCTAGTCTTCTCAATTAATTAAAAGAATATTAAAATAAAATATTTAAATAATAATAATAAATATTATTATTAAATATTTAAATAAAAATGTTAAATCAATTAACATAATGTCGGGACCCCCCAGTTGACCCGTTTGACTTGAAGAGGAGGGGGGTCCATGTGGATAGAGTCTGCACATAGCCCAACTCGGTGAGTTTTGAATCCTCTATAAGCTCGACCGGAGCCAATTTACCCCATCCTAATGGCTTTTTGAACACCTTGTGAGCCAATAAAAATGAACTCAATTCTCCACAACTCGTCTTCCACCAGCTCTTCTCGATGCTTCGTGTCGTCTTACCTTCTTTCCAGAACCGAACTCCTAAGTTCTTCTCTGGCTCAACTCACTTGAATACCGAGCTTAAGCCAACATTTCTGAAAAGAATGGTTTTACCACAATGCTCACGGTTCTTCCTTATTATATAACACTCGTAGTAGGAATGTTTTGGCTTTGCCATAAAAAGCACAATTGTACCTTCCAAACGATGAGAAAATGCCATTACCAATAAAGACCTAATGATGCCATGATGATGACCCAGGTTCATGCCCATAACATGTCAATAGAAACCCTTAAGACTGATTCTTGGCCAAAGAGCCCTTCAGTATTTTGGCAGTGCACTCTACAATCTTGGCTCCAATCAACAATTATGCCACTATTGGGATCTTAGTATGGCATAGGTAGCTGTGAACTACACAATATACTCATTTTTCCAGAAACTAAAAAGATCCTTTTATGTTATAATTTGCAACACATAAATGAAACCCTTCAAAAAATACACTGACCAACTGCGGCAACCAAGAGGACCTTGGAAAAATTTATAGGTAACAACCATATGAATTCTTCATTGGTCGTGGATCAAAGCTAATAGAAATAAAAATTAGATAAAATTAACTTGAAACTGCAGTATAATCGTCCATTGTAAAAAACAAGTTTCTCTGAACTTGGTAAAAGAATAATTTTTATAGTCTGATTAGACGTACATAATGGAAGGGTATAGATATTGCCTATTGTCCTCATATTTTCTCAAAGAGACCATTTACAAGTAACAAGGATGTAGCATACAAAACGGCCAACTAGGTATTTTTCAGAGTTGACCTTCACATTCGATTCATTTCTAGGAGAAAAAATGCTGAGCAATATGAATCGTTTCATTCTGCACCGTAATAAACCTCCATCTCCTGATTCAGGGAAATTTTATGAAGCCTTGAATAGTGTGACTCCAATCCATCGCTACACGGCAGTGAATATTTGTTTCCTGCAGCTGCCATGGATCTGAGTTCAGAATAAGGATAAGCCTACAGCTGCATTATGCTAGAGCATTAAGAATCCCGAATTTGAGGATGCATTCGATACTGAATAGATAACAACATAGTTGGACAACCTGCTTGCTGGAAGCACTCAAAAAGGCTTCTACTATACTGCAACATGCCTACTGCCTGGTGCGTGGGAACTTCTCTCGCGACCACCATCTATTCTTCTGCCATGCTTCATATTGATGAGCTTGGTATTACCTCCTTACGTCGCGTTGTCAAATTCCCCATGACCCGCTCCAATCCTTTGATCTCACAACTGTCCACTCGGCATTAATCCCTCCCAGTGACTCCACTGGCATCACTCCTTATTCACAAGATATGGCTCACTCGCCACCACTCCAAGTTCCTCCTGCTCACGGAATTCTCATGACGGATTTCCATCGTATAGCCATCTCCACTTGGCAATTTGATCCCGATTTCTCCCATTCACAGAAGTCTGATCATGGTTTACCAACCCAATATTTCCACTTGGCGGTGTGTATTCCCCTATGAGTTCCCCTATTCATACCTTAGCGCGGGATTAACAGCTCAGGCCTGCCATTCATAAAAACCCACTTGGAAATATAGTGAAATGTTTCCCATGTTCCCATGCGCGGAATTACCTGCTGCGGTTTACCATCATCGTGCTCCCAATTTTTTGGCAGTAGACTTAAACTTCTCCCACGCTCAGAATTTTTTCGATGGCTTGACATCATGTCATTTCCCTTGGCAATGCTCACCTTATTTTCCATGTCTGGGATTGGAGTGCGGGGTTTCGTCATCATTTGGCCATATTTCGTTTTTGGACAGATGGCCACTGATTTCCACTTTTCCACTCAGCGTGAGGAGACATCATTCTCTTGGTGCAAACATTTCAGCTGTAGCTTGTAAGGTTTGATAATTCCGACAGAAACCTTTATGCTTGATTGGACTTAGTGACTCGTTGAAGATGCTCATATAATTGCAAAGCAAATTGTGCCTCATGAATATTCTGATATGAAACAGTTCCACCTCTATGAGATTCACTTCCATGAGTTACATCGTAAAATAAGTAAGGTCTCGATAGAGAATCTTTGTAATAAATTTCATCAGGTCTCCTGGTAACACTCTCACTGTCACTTAATCGATTTTGATAAAAATATCTTGAATGAAAATCCCGAATTTGAGGATGCATTCGATACTGAACAGATAACAACATAGTTGGAGGACCTGCTTGTTGGAGGCACTAAAAAATAAATTCTACTATATTGCAACATGCTTGCTGCCTATGCCTGCCTTATATCTTGTTGAGTCTAGAAAAAGTTTTGTCGCCTGTGCACCGAATGCTCGGCTAAGGAAGGTCTGAACAATGCCAGTGAAAATATATATACTGTATTCACTAATACCCTGGCCTGACATTCTTGCTACCTCTACGACCTTACCATTGTAAAATTATTTCGAGCAGGCCTCCCAGTTTTGCATTAATCAATGAGCCCTGGAATTGTATCCTAGAAACCGTGTTTAATGCATCCACACAAAATGAGTTTCTTTGAATTATCCATCATGCTCGATGAGTCCCATCAATAGGGATCCATCACATATCTCTTTTTATGCAATAATCTCCATTCACTTTATGGCACTCTTGATGCCTTGGCTTGTTTTTGAATCACCCTAGCTCTGCAAAACGTGTCCTAAAAGAAGCTCACCACATGATCTCCAAAATGAACGAGTCGCTAAGATGAGTTGAACTCCTTATCTCTACCTTCACTTCCGCTTGTGGCTTGAACCTTTCCAATTCATTGAGATTTTATTGATGCCATAGCTCAAACTTTGACTCTCCTTGACTTGGCCTTCAAATCTTTTTGCATCGATCTCTACCAAGATCCTTATAGAGTTCCCTTCATTTGTCAATTTTCAACGAGCTATATTTTGCATTAACAAGAATCATCGTCGAGCTCTTACAACTGAGAGTATCTATCGAGATGATCTCCAAAATGACTATCAATTTGACACGTGGGTTCTCTATCAACTCGACCCCAAACTCTTTACTAAGTTGAGATCAACTGGGTGCCTTTTGATGCTAGGTGATCTCTTCATATGCAATTTACGAATTATTTTTAATTATTGTATCTCGGTAATAACCGAAGATGGGTTCCTGGGACTATTTTTTCATTTTGAATGTGATAGGACCCCATTGTCCAATCTTGCCACGTGTGCAAAATTGGATAACACTAATTTGGAGGAGTTTCATAGTGTGTAAGAGGCTCGAAGATTCAAAGTTTCACTACATTTGGAGCTTTCCATCAACGAGGATCAATGGACTTCATCGCGCAACATCTCCTCCTCTTCTTCTCTCTCTCTTTCTCTCTCCTCTTCCCCCAACTTTCTCTCACTTTAAAATGTTCTAATTCTTTGTTGGGGTTTTCACTTTTTGATATTCCTTTAAGTCACTTAAAAGTTACTTTAGAAACAATGTAAATTAAGTCGCCTTGCTATTATAAAAGGGACTTAAATATTTAAAGTGGAATATGAATAGTCTTAAGTCATATTAAGGCATATGGAGGGTCATGAGGAAGATGATAAGTCACCTCTCATTCTATAAATTGTAACGTCATTCCCTTTGCAAAGGGTTGGTGATTGATCTTGTCAACTCAAGAGTATATTGCACCTTGAGAGACCAAAGGAGATAGCCATTTTCTTCTATTCTCCCCCTTCTCAATTTCTTCCATTTCTCCACTATGTACAACTTTTGTCTAAGCAATCAATACAAGAAGAAGGAGTTTCTAACTTTCTTTGACTAAGGGGTTTCATGATACTTTGTGTTCATCAAATTCTATTTGGTCTTGTTATTTGTAGGGTTGTTTCTTCTCATGAATGCATGTGCTGAAGTTTCTAACTAGTGCGTGAAGGTATATGATTTTATACATGCAACATTAGTTCTCTTACCTCTTTTCTCACTCCCATTTCCCGCTCTACAGACGAAGACTTCCCTAGCAAGATATTACTAGCTTTGCCACAGGGTCAGTGGAGTGCCCCTGTTGGATCCCCTGTCAAAAGGCCACCATAGAAATCCACCTTTCATGTGCATGCACACACGAAAATTGCACCAGTTAAGTAGAGGGACTTAGATTCCCAGAGTGTTGGCAATAAATCCACAAGTTTTATCCACCCAAAAAATTTTCTTGCCAACAATACCTTAAACTCTACTCATGAAAATGGGTCATGAAGAATGTCACAGTTCTAAAACATCATTTCATTGATCTCTTCTTAATTTCACATGTTCTCATCTTATAACTAATCAACAACTCTACCACTAGATATATTGGGACCTAATTTTCACCTTTTCATACAAATGTAACTTCTTATCACCTAACACACATGCTTCAAGATCATTGACAACTCCCCTGCCTAAAGAAATCTTCTTAGAGTTGTAGCTTACTATTACAGTTTAAAACATCCTATTGTATTATGTCAAAATGTATTTGATCCTCCTATACCTCTCTTGTAATTATATCTTAACAACCTTTTCTAGACACCTATCATAATGTGTTTAGCATTCAACACTCCTAACTTCACCTTCTTTAAAATTCTAAGGACTTAATAGCGAGTCTCCATAAAGTATATAGAACATCTCATCATCTATAGGCCTTCCTGATTATTGTACTTTTTGACTTGACAACATAGACATTGTACTAACCTTTTAGCTTCATCTCTTAGGGATAAAGAGCATTCAAGACCCCCTTAAACCCATGCATTCACACTAAAACACCTTGAATTTTTACACAAAGTTAATGGCATAAAATGATTTACATTCCTACTATACAACCTCTTCAAGGAATGAACTCAGAAAGCATGCCTCATTTTGATGCACTTGCATAGTTTTCCTTCATCAAGAATTCACATCTTGCTTTGCACTTCTTCACACTACCCTTTTGGTGTATGGAAATACTTGATACCTCATACCCATGGAAAAAAGTTTGGATCTCTTCCTAGCAAGCACTATCACTTCTATCTTAGAATTAAAATTATTGTCGCATCCCTTCAATTTTGTGTTGAATTTTTTGGTTTACAGTATAAATACTGAGCAATATACCTAGATGTCATCCTTTGAATCCGACAAGTCCTTAATACTAATTTTTCATAAAATTTGAATCTCATTAGGATCAATAATTCTTTCATACTTCATGGAATGCCATATCACTTTACAAAGCATAGAAAGGTTATTACACACCTAATCTTTGATGCATCACATGCCTTTGTAAACTTCAATTTTGTCACCTAAAGCTGATAAACACTGCAGATATTTTAGAAGTAGTTTCAAACCTTCTCAGCAGCCCATTTCCATATTTAAAACTCTCATGGATGATGTCATGCATGAACTTCTATTATTCATCATGCTCTTAATAGAATCTCCCTTGATGCCTAAGCATCTCAACACTGTTTTCAAACCTTGATAGTCCTTATGAATGATATGAAGCAAGACACAAACTATACAATGAAGAACAAAAATATTCATACATATAGGATACACAAAGTACATGTAACACTTTATTCATAGACTTTGAAACCCTTAATGCTCCCCCTAGAGCTATGCATCATCATCAATGATGATACCTTCATCCTTAACAAAGCTAGATAATAATAACAATCTTTAGATCTTCTTCTTGATCACCAACTTGGTTGTGCCACCTTATGACCCGAAGACTTCTTAAAGCATGATATAAATAAACTATACATTTTCCTTCTTAGAGAAATATTAGACCAACTCAAAAATAAGTATCAACCTTAATCTCCACTATCACCAATCAAATTATACTACCAAATTTTTTCAACCACACATAGAGATGACAATATTTTGAATTTCTTCATACAAACTCCAACTTATAGGAACTTCAAGGTATTATTCAAACATTATGGATTAAAATGAAATCATGGAGACACAAGAGGATCACTTACACACATTGAGTGATATCATTCAAAACATAACTTGTCAAGACATGACCAACAAAGCTTAATTTAGGCCAATTGGTGGAAGATATTGTATTTCCAACATCACACTCGTGTTTCCTTCACTAGATGAATTTATTATAGAGGCCCATAGAAGACACTCCAAGATACTTAACTTGGACAACAAATGCTTGAAAACAATATGTTGATGATGTCACTAGTGAATTATAAGAGGCCCATCAAGATGAGGACACTCCAAATAGTAATTCCCTAAGGGAGATCTCTTTTCTTCCTTCTTGTCATTTTTGATGGCTTTTAAAACATAATAACATACTCATTCTCTTTTAAACACTCATGAAATTCCTCATTTACTGACATCTTATCAACTAAAGCCAATAATCCTCCTTTTTTATCTCATAATTAGGCTTGATAATCTTGATTTCATCCTTTTTACCTTGATCTTTATGATCAGATTCTTTGGATGTCTTGACTTTGTTAAGCTCTTGTTTTGCATGGTATCTATTGTTGAGTACTTTGACTATTTCTATATAATCAAACTTTTTTATTTCATTGGTTGAGCTCAGTTCCTCTTTGGAAAAATTCATGATAAACATCCTTTTGTCTTAAACATTATTACCTTTTTCATATGCATTGTACTTATTTCTTTGACAAAATATTTCTATATGACTTGAATTATGGAAGTTATAGCATACAATATTATTCTTTCTCCTTGACTGAAATGGGCTTAGATTCCAACTGCAATCCAAAGCCTTATGCCCAAAATAGTAGCATGAATTATAGTATCCATTGAAGGATATTTCATAATTCCATGAATGTTCATTCCTTGAGAGTATTTTTCACAATCCTTTTCCCTGTGACCAAATTCATTACAAGCATAACAATAACCATTGAAAAAATTCTCATACCTTGATGCATTAGGTTGTTTGATGGAAATTTATTTCATATTGTTCTTAATATGATGTTCTTTATTCCTTGGACCAACAACCTCATTGGTAGAAACAACATCTTCATGCTTTTTATATGCCTGATCTAAATCTAACTTTAAGGATCTCAACACATCTTCATACCTGCTACAATCTTCTTATTTAGCCCTTATGGTTTCAAACACACACCTAAATTGAGTTTCCAATTCTTTGATGGCTTGACCATGCTCAACATTTATACACCTGAATCTACTCTTTTAATCCATAAATCAAGAAATATGATGTTTCATACTTCTTCTTCTTGAAGGTCACTAATGAAGTCTCATTAAATGATTCGCCCATTGTGCTTCTAGGATCTCCTTCAAGCTATTAAAATTTCTTCACAAGGGCCTATCTTTGATACCAATTGTTATAAGCACAACGAATGAGAGGGGGTGAACCATTCATATAAAATTTGTATTTCATTTACCAAAACATAAATTCTTTATTCAAGTTTTCCATTCAACATACATAACCATGCGAGATTATTAATATTATTACAACCATCCACAAGTGTGCAAAGAAAGAGATAGAACAAAAGGACATAAAATATAAAGTGAAAAAATCTCAAGGGTTATAAAAAACATTGAAATATCTACTAATATTACTCATAAAAAAGGTTTTGTATGAATATTACACATCACACAAGACTTGTTTAGTGAAGCACCCACTTCACAAGGAGCACCCACCCCTAGAACCTTTTTTAATATTACTCATAAAAAATGAATTAAATGAATATTACCCATCAAAAAAGATTTTTTATATGGATTATCATTAAATATGTGTTTCTCACAAAAATTATTGTGATCTCAAATTTAGATCCAAACATACCAAACCCTCTTCAAATTATCCTCTTCTATAACTCGTTCAAATATTCTTTTTCAGTTTCTGGATAGGTTGATTGCACTTACAAATTTGATCCTAATTATTCCTCATAATTACATTCCTCTCCTTATCTCTATCCTTTTACTCCTCTAATCTCCTCTTCTTCCTCATCTAACTCACTCACATCCTCTCTCTCCACTAGTGGAAATAAGCACACACAATGCTCTTTTATACTTGATACACACTATAATGACCACATGTCGACTAAAACCATTAATTTTGGTCATAAAAAACATAAAATAAACTAAATACATCATATAAAACACTAAAAAATACCCATATAGGTCGGAAAGGGTCAATAAAACTCTACCATGCACTAAGACACTTAAATAAGCTCAAAATGCACTCTTTAAGCTCAAATGAATGCATATTGATCTTGACGGACATCAATTTTTTTTAATGTCCATCCAAAATATTTACACAACTCAAGAAAAACATCTATACACTTTTCACATGCTTATGAATATATACATCATCCTCCATCATCATGAAACACACTAAGTTGCATGAAAGCACAACTAGGTCTTCAACACCTAAAAATCACCTTTTAAAAGTGAATGAATTGGAGTACTGAAACTCATCATGATAACACAAATGACACATAAAATTTAATGAATTTATGTTAGATAACTCATGAAACTCATTATACTCTTAAGAAAATGTCATAAGACCCACAAATGAATTTTTTTCAAACACTGCTCAAGATGGATTCAAGACCCCAAAACTAGGTTTTTAAAATTGAGATGGTTCACATAAAAAAACACATCACCAAGAAAAATAATATATCAATGGAAATATTATGATTTATAATATCTAAAACCATAATTTATAATCTTCAGTTCAAGTCTTAAGGCATCCAAATAAACCAATCTCCAAAATAGCTCGTTCAGGATCCAAGTGCTCAAGAAAATGTCTTGAGAAATTAACCTCCAAACAAATCCAAAGTCACTTCCAAGATCAAAAAAATCATGTAACACATCAAGGGAGACATATAAAACATCATTAAGCACTAACATGTATAGCTCATATCGAGAAATTTGATCCAACACACTTGTTCCTTCAAGCCTTCTTGAGAAGCCAGGTAGGGCTTTCTGGACCATTGGGTATTAACTAAAAATCATCTTTCCATACAATTATAAGAACTCAAAAGTATCATACCAGGTGTAAATAAAATATCCATGTCCATCAAATGTAGCAACAATAAGCAAAATGATCAAACTCACTTCAAACCACAAGACTAACATTTTAGCCCTTAAGGCCAAAATCGATAGTGTTCAAGACTTGTATCATTCTCTTCATCCACTTAATCAAAATAAAAAATTTCTTGTATACTTATATAACTCCTAAGGATTCTATAACAATTCACTTTTCATCCTAGAACCTTAATCTTAGCCCTAAAACTGTAGATCTCTATAAAACTAGGGATTTTCTCTCTCTTACCAAAATAGCTAAAACACCAAACCCCCACCAAAATGAGATATGAGAAATCCTCTACAACTATGATTTATAAATTTTTCTTTCAAAATTCATTTAATTCCATACAATGTAAATATTCCAATTTGCTATGCTATGAGGGTTTAACTAGGGTTTTAGAGCACTTTACCTTC
This sequence comes from Taxus chinensis, assembly GCA_019776745.2. Lineage (NCBI taxonomy): Eukaryota > Viridiplantae > Streptophyta > Pinopsida > Cupressales > Taxaceae > Taxus > Taxus chinensis. The sequence continues at coordinate 733,235,220 of CM034152.1, read as the reverse complement.
TTAACATTCATTCATAAAAGTATGGCAATCAAATCACTTCATTATTTTAAAAAAAAAATCTTAGATCAATGTAAAATAATCCTCCAAAGATAAAATTTCCCATGAAAAGTGTGTGTGAGTAGGTGAGCATCTAAAGTTCCCAACTCGATCTTGATTTTGATTCTTCAAAACGTGGTTTTACCAAATACATAATATCATGCAATTTATTCACAAATTTGACCTAAAAATTTTCATGAAGCATCATGAAAACATAATCCAAGTATCAAAATTCTTATCCATGCTGAAATATTCCTGAAACTCTCCATCCAATAAGACTTACTTGTATTATCCTACCTCGTCTTCACCTTCTTGCTTCCCAAGGACCATGAAACGAATGAGATATGAACTTAAACTACTCATAAACATGATATTACATGTCATACCACATTTACCATGTTTGGATAGGACTTCCCTACTCTATCTTTGATGTCATCATACCATACACCATGCTCTAGTTCTAGGAATATTCGTATAATTACCATTGCACCCTATGAAAACACATGAACTGACCATAGACACCACATGTGGACACTTTTACACGTCTAACACATCATAATAACCATGATAGACCTCATAATAACCTTTAGAACTCATAAAATGACCATTTATGCTTGGACCATACTCAAGACCATGCTTAAACACCATAGAAACTTGACCAAATTATGACACTACTGATCAAAATTCATATTTGAACTTGGTTAACAAGTCATGGAGACTCATATGAAACCTATACACCATTTTCCATCAATGACCTTTGACATCAATGAAAACACTAGACATAATGACCAACACTGGTTCACTTAACCATCCGGTAGATCCAAATGTTCTTGCTAAAGCACTTGAATTAGCTCATCACAGTCATGCCTTAATCTCCCACTAAACACCTAAGATTCTTGGTTTCATTTCCAAACCTTCTGAGACTTTCTCATGGGTAAAGTACTTACTATGAGAATTATCCAGGATGGTGCAAAAATAAGTGACACATAATTTTGAGGCCATCTTGAAATACATAAAGAATAAGAAGGGAAAGAGATCACACGCAACTTCCCATTTCTACACCGAGGCTTCTTGAGCTCAATATGTGGAGGTGGCACATCCAAAGGTAAATAAGCTTATGGGAGAAATGAAACCTAATGATTATGTAATGATGAAGGTCTCTTTGGATCAATCTACTCATGAAAGTGATTCTCACATGTTCAAGGAGTCTTCAACTCAATCCTTGCATAGAATGAGGCATACAAGAAGACAATTGATCAATTCAAGGAGCATGTTAAGACCTTGTCTTCATATATATTATCCCTTCTCAAATCAGGTTCATCATCCTTACCTTTGACTTGAAGTTTTCTTTCCCATTTGTAGCTTTTATTCCCATAAAATAAAGAAATCTCAGGTGTTCATCATGTAGGGAAAATACAATGATAAATGGGGGAACATGATTATTGAAAAGTAGAAGAATTTGCTTCCTGAGGTGTTCTCGTTGTTCCAAGGTGTCTCAAATACTATGTCAAAATTAAGGGATACTAGGAATTATATTGAGAAAGAAATATCCCTTTGGGAAATTCTTCTCCCATTAGTCTCTGAGATGACCTATCTTGATTGTTTCTTTGTTACGAAATATAGGTTTAGGAGCATAGATTTATCTTTAATTATTTTTTTTAACTCTACTACTTTTCCCATAGCTATGCACTCCATTATATAGGAGCTGCATAGTAACAACTCTCATAACAATGTCATTTTCTTTACCTACAACCTTCTCAACAATCTTTGGTTGCATATGAAACCAATCTACCTTAATTTTTTCAACCATTAATAATAACATTGATAATAAAACTTTATCTCATTGTTTTATTATCTAACTTACTAACTTACTAGTTTAATAATTACCATATAGTAAATACTATTTACTATATGTAATATTACATTCAAATTATAATAATATTATCCACGATAATATTATATTCATCATATCTAATGTTCACACTATACAATATCTCTAATGTTCTCGTTGTTCCAAGGTGTCTCAAATACTATGTCAAAATTAAGGGATACTAGGAATTATATTGAGAAAGGAAGATCTCTTTGGGAAATTCTTCTCCCATTAGTCTCTGAGATGACCTATCTCGACTATTTCTTCTTGGTGAATCACAATGTGTTTTCATGCATTACTAATAAATTGTCCCACATTTCGTTCTGCATAATGATTGTAAGGTGTGATGTGTTGAATGCAGCCATTTCTAAGCTTGAGGCTTGTGAAGAAAAAATATTTAGGTTTTTTTATAAGATTACCAAGAGTTTTCAAGATATAGGAACACCTTCACTCAACGAGAACACATACTCAGAAGGAATATTTATTTCCTATCAAGATCTAGTCTAGATAGATGCAAGAGAGCCGTCTTCATTTAATAAGAATACTTTGGAATATCTCACAGAGATTAGGGGCTCTATTTCCAATCTTGTAAAATATTATGAGAATTTTTTCACATAGTGCAAAGGGCTTGGTAGCAGTTTTTAGATTTGGCTCAATAATCTGGAACATGTGCATATACCACATTCCAATAAGGTGGAATTCATAGTGGATCAATTTAGTAAAGAGGTCAAGAGCATCGATTTCATCATCCCATATCTTCCACCGGAGCCTATGAGAGTTTATTATTCATCAAAGGAGACTTATTGATAAATTAACTAGTCAAATCATTTCTTTTTCATCTCTTTCTCCCTCTTTGTTCTCTCCCCATTTCTAATTCTTCATTGTATGTAATCATTATATTTCATCTTTTTATTTAAGTGACTTTCTAAAGTTTTACTGTAAAATTCCTTTTTGATTTATAAAAAGGGAACTTATTTACTCACTTCCTAGGAAGACAAATATTTATAAGTGGAATAAGAAAATGAAAATTCATGTGGGGGCTAGATGAAAAGACAATTCACAATGTTATAAATTGTAATGACTTCTCCACTCCAAGGGATCTTAAAAGTTATGTTTTCTTTAGAAATTATGGATTGTAGTGGTTAAGCTTTGTATCAAAAACGCACAAGAAATAAAAGCTAGATTTCTTCCATTTCCCTTTCTCATATTTTCCTCTATTCTCTCTCTTTTCCGCACCTTGTAAACATAGTGATCAAGAAGTGAATTTTTATCCTTGATTGACAAACCTACAGAAATGTGTGTGTCTAGTTTGTTAGTCTCACTAAATTACTACATTTTTTCTTTCCTCTAATTTAATATTGAACTACTTTAGTTTTTGTGTGTGAAATCTACTAGTTCCTACTCACAATGATAAGCATCTCTTTCATAATTTCTCTCCTTTATCCCTCATCACTACAATTTTCTCCCTTGTACCCCATACAAGAACTTTTCCATAGGTTCGGTAAAGTGTTCCTGTGTGATCTCAGACCTATTTAGCCACCCACATAAATATATTATTTTACATTCAATAATGGGAGCCTCCCCATACACAAGAAGGAAGGGTGTAGCCCCATGAGCATTGGTGAAATTACATAATTTGCAACACGAAAAATTATTTCACCAACAATTCAATAATGAAAGAAAAGAGTGATAAGGGTGTGTATGTGATAAGTATTATGCACTCTACATAAAATTATTAGAAAGAAAATCCAATAGCGTCAAACTCCAATCAAGTTACCATGATGAATATAACTATGAGAGGAGTTATTGTGCTCATGATTCTAAGACCCCCTTGGAAGAAATAAGGCACTAGGATCGTCTATCTAATAAATGATACCCTAGTGGACTATAGAAAAAATCATTTATGTAAAAAACTATCAGGCTAGTCATGGAACTCTAGGGAGAAATTGAGTTTTTAAAATAACATTCATGGAATCAGGATATAGGAATCTCAGAGTTTGAAGGGTCTAACAAAGATGAATTTTTTGAAGTCTGTAGACTCTTACACATGGAGGGATTCATTTTTTCTTGGAAAATAGATTTCACAATAGGCTAAGGAACTTATACTAGGAAAACATCTAAATCACTTTTCTAGTAGAGAGATAAAGTCCACATAAAGCGAAGAGTATGATTGGGAGTTTTTGGTGGATGTTGTTTAGATGGATAGTTGATCAATGAAATATTTTTATATATGGACATAGATTTGAACATTATTACTCTATACACCTAAAACAAGATGGGGCACCCCACAATTCATTCATCTCCCCACATATTTTTTTTTATGGAAAACAAGACTCGCGTCTTACCCATAGGGGTACTAAGTAATGGGGTTAACATTAAAAGGATACTTTAAAGTCATAGATTTGGCCAACGTAAAAAATTTCCTATCTCTTATACTTAGACCTATGTGTAATGTATAATTATGTTTTAGGAAGTACTATATTAGTTTTGAAAATGATCCCCATTATTTGGTCATTTCAATGGATAGATCAAGGGCCAATGTATTTCAGTATTGTAAATGACGTAGAAGACTTAAACCACATATACAACATCAAAGTGAATATTTTGGGTCATCTTGACAAAAATCTTGAAGGGGGTCACCATAGTAATTACCACATTATTATGATTGGAAAAACATTGGCTAGTATATTTTTCACAACTATGACATTCATATCTGTATATAGAAAAACAAAGAGGTTGTGTAGACACCTAAATCCAACAATTAGGAACATGTTAACTGTCAATTTGGTAGAATTATAGCTTTAAAAAAGCCTAAATGCATCATCATTCCCTCTCCTAAGGATTGCAAATAATCCTCATTATCTCATTGAGCTTCTCACACACATACAAGAATGATATTAATTCATATAAGGAATTTCGCTATACATATATTCATAAAATATGATTAATCAATAGTCTTTATATTTCTAACATAATTAATAAATTTACACTGTTTCTATATTCTATTTTGGTTTGAATCGGGAAAAAGGAAAAATAATAGGCACGTTTGAGTTGAAATTATCATACCATTGAGCATATATTTATTTTTACCTCTTCCATTAAGTAAGCCAAGGAAATTTAAAATGGAGTATATGGTCATTTTGTAGACATCTGCAAGTCATTTGATATGGTTCCTAAAAAATTATTGGCTGGCACTTTATGAGACCACTTTTGGAATAAAATGAATGAGGTATAGTTATTCATATGATGTTCAGGGTACCATAGCTATTAAACAAGGCCTTGACTATTGAGGCACTATATTGATGAGATAAAGGAAATACTTTCGTATTGATTGGCTATAACGAACAATTTTTTACTTTTAAAAATCTCTATTGAAAATATCCTTTTTGTAGATGACATTATTATGATGTCTAAATTGGTAAGAGATCTCCAAAAACAACTTGATATGTTAGTGTCCTTTTTTCAATCACATGAGCTTCAGGTTAATTTTCTTAAAGCAATGTAGTGTCTTCTAATATGTCTATAAATAAGGGAATCCATGTGATTCTTATCTATAAAGATGAAAGGTTGGACGTAGTTTCTTCATATATATTTGGAATTCTACTTCTTTAGGCCACATTTTAGCTTAACTGTAGTTATAGGGGGAAATTAAATAAGGGATATGTAGCTCTCTCCACCTTTGAAAATCATTGTTTTTACCTTCACTTTTAGGATAGACAAAAATCAACCTCTTTCACTCACTAGTCACACATACCCTTTTGTATGGAAATGAGATTTGGTGACCATACCTTAAATTTGAATACTACAATTGGATAAAAAAAAGTGTTTATCACAATGTTATTAAAAAATATTCATTACAAGATATTATTCCCTTGCATCATCATCCTTCATGAGTGAAAATGAGTCAAAAACTATGAAAAGTAGGTAAATCCCAAAGTGTTATCCTTGGGTATCCATACCTTTCCTTCACATCCTTTATGGTTTAGAAAAATTGTGAGGATGGTTCATTTTTGCATAAAATATCCTCTTTGTTGATTCACCTCATCGATATTAATTTTGAGAAGCCAATAGTGCATACAATACTAGTGGGTGCTCCTTATATAGATCCACGAGAGATAAATAATGGAATTTTTAGTGATATTGATGGATCCTACCTCCATTCCATGTGGTCTCCCGGTAAGGAGGTAATCACCTCAAAACTTCAACACTACTCAAAATTATGGCTCCACTTTAGTGATGGATTCTTCCAAACTACAAGATACCTTGCAATTTGAGGCTCAACTCAAAGTTTTTTTCTCATGAAATTTCCATTAAGATAGATTTTTATATGCTTTTGAAGTATTTTATTAGTCATATTTTTTCTTTAGAGTAAAAATTTGGGGACCTATTTGTTTATAGATGGTACTTTCCTCATTACAAGACAACAAGATAGTTGTTTTGAATATTCAGGTAATATTTCTTTTATCTCTCTAGACAATCATTTCTTATGAATACCAATTGTGTTTACCCCTCTTTATTTAAGATATGTACTACATTCTGTAGACAAAAAACTCTCACACTGAAAACTATTTTACTATACCGCCAAGTATGGCATATGATATAGTGGATCTATTTTGTCTCTCAGAATATTGTAGACACTAAATCACACACTTTGGGTAGTCTATCTAGTCTTAATCACATTGTGTCTACTATTCATTTTTATCTACTAAGCGATAAAAGTACTAACTTGATCCACCTATTTTTCAGAAACCTTTACTTGCTTCCATGTTTACTTATTTTGTCTTGCACATTCTTCCAGCATAGTCTATCTCTTCATACTTCAACATTTCTCACTTTGGAGTACACATTAGCACCCAGACTAGGACTGTCCAATGCCCAAGTGCCCCTGACCTCTTTGTATCTTTTATCACATCTTTTGACATCTATTTTCAAGCAATTTGGGCATCCTATTTTCTTATCAAGAGGTCATAATTGACATGTCAGGTCACTGGTGTCAAGAACTTAAGCAAGAGATCCCTACTATCACCAAACTAAGGTTACATCCAATGGCCATTATAAGGGACAAATCATTTTTATCAAGGGCTATCCATATAGCATCCATACAAGGGGCCACATTTTGAGACTCCATTTTACTCAGGCATACACATTGCATAGGAAGGGGAAGTGAATTGATTTCCATGCACACATCTATTTACATTTGTACATCTAGATATTGCTCACTCTATTGTACGACATGCACAAGAGCCACCTAAGGGCACGATTCCTTCACACACACACACACACACACACACACACACACACACATGTAGAACTACATTGGGTATTCAGATTTAGTGCAAAAAATGTCGATCAAAAGTTCACTTTGTAGATATCTGAGGACATTCCAACCTCCTATTTTGCACATTTATTTTTTTGGATTTGATGTAGTTTGGGGGTTTTGCAAGAGATAATATGTGTTACAAATTTACAGGTACCTCAGAAATATAAGTGTGGCGTATAGGTGATCATCATATAACAAGTGAAAAATCCTAGCAACACTTAAGAAATTAGGTCCTGTGTGTTTTTGTAGACTCCAGTGCCCAAGAGGCGTCTCTAGCACCCTGAGCAGCCTTGATCCCTACCCAAGCACTCATGTGTCGGTCACTCTACAAGTTCCAGAATATTTATCTAGTATTCCTAGGTTCCTACTCAACATTTTCATCAGTTCTTATAGTTTGGATACACTTTGGGATAAGGGAAATCAAGATAAGTGCTCTATCTATCTCATTTACTTTCATAAGTACATATATAAAAATTGATTAGCATTTGTAGCAGTTTCTAAAATTGTATTATAATAAAATATCACAAATTTTATTGAATCATTTTGGTGAACCCCTATCTTAGAATCCCTTTCCCTAGGATCCACTAAAACCTAATAGAAAAAGTAATAGAAAAAAGTATATCTTATTCTCCTAGGCAAGCTATGCATCATGAGAGTGTTAACCCTATTTTTGATGAGGGTACTGAGGCTGAACTTAGTGCTCTGTATCACACTCCTCGCGTTGATGATAATATTCAAAAAACAACTTCTAGCCAATGAATGAAACATTCCTACCAGCATTTCCCATTCTTCTTGTAACATTATTTCTCTAGAAAAAAACATTTTTGGTAGTACTCCTTGTTATTCCATGGGAACTATGACTACTCTGCCTTCTTCTATTACTGTTGAAACACTTTATGATGTTATTATTTATTATATGCTTGGTCTTGATTGTGATAATGTAGCTACAATCATGATGAAAATATACACATGATGTTACTTATCATAATAATTAATATGAATGTAATATTGTATATCATGCTTCTCCTATTTTTAAACATGTTTCTAAAAATTGTAACAATACATCTTTCTATAGGCACTCAAAATGCGCACCACTGATTTTCCTCCATTATATACACTATCTTCACAACTCTATTAATCAGAGTCACTATTTAATTAATACATCCCCTATCCTAAGTCTAAGACCACCCCAAACCACTTAAAAACTAAAAAACAAATAAGAAAAAAAAATCAAACATATCTATAACTGTTTTAACCTCTTCACATCGTCCTCCAAAATCCCATTGACCCTTTACTCACATCTTAAACCAAAAATCCATTATTATAAGTGGTTTCAACTATTTTTACACATGTTTTCCCACAAAAATTGAATCACCGACAATTCAGTTGAATCACAAATGATTATAAATAGCACTTATATGCTCTCCGTTAGGGATCTTCAATCTCAAATCTCTGGCATCCTTTTCACTCCTACACTTTGTTTTTATACACTCTAGCATCCAATACATCATCAAGCAATACTAGGCATCAACACTAAGAATTTTCAAGTATCTTAAAGGTAAATTTTCATCAATCAAACATCAAACAACATCCTAGCATAATTTATCTACTCAGGTCTCTCTTGCTGAAGATTTAAGGAATATTTTAGCTGAAATTTCACTCCAAGGTATTCTTTAATCTCTCTATATTTTTCAATCATATCAAACTCTTATATCAGTCATAAAGCATCATTTTATATCTTTAATCTCTCATTCTCTCTAAACTATGAAAAAATCATAGCAATCGCTAGTGATTCACCCTAATCTTTGGTGATTGGCCTGAATTGTTGGTGATTCCTTTCAAAAATAACATTTCATCAATTTAACAACTTTTTCTCAGTTTTATCAACTTTTATAAAATCCTTTGAATTTGACATTCTTTTTTCCAAGCATGAATCTTTGTTAGATGGTAGTTCCTGGCCATTCACATCCTTCCAATAGTTCGACATCCATTCTTCTGTGAACAATATAACATTTTACATGAGATCACACTTTGCAAAATCTATTTTACTGATATTAATCAAGACATCGAGGATCAATTTGAATTCCTTCACGAGATAAAACAAGAAACTGAAGACTTCTAGTACAAGTAATTTAAACGTGTTCAGATTGCATCTACCCTCATTTGGGCCACTTTCAAAGCTGCTCAAGACTAAACGTATTCATCTTGATTTCTAGAGACATTATCTTGTATTTACTTGTCATTATTCACTGCATATCCTTATCATTGTTTACCAATCTACTTAATTGTCTAAAATTGCATTGAAATCCTCCAAGGAAGTCTCTTTGGATTCCTAGAATTGACCTTTATCGACAATCTCAACTATCCATTTATCTAATCCTTTCTTTTTAGTGTCTTTGAGCACATGATTATTTGTAAGAAAGGAGGACTCATACATTCATTTGAGCATGAAAACTTCAATCAAACATTAGGTTTATCATAAATCATTGTGGGGTATCAGTAAATCCCACTGTCTTTTGAGATCAGGTTTGTTTTTATTTCTTCACTTCTTTAATTTAAATTAGGAAAGTAAAAACATCTCTAAATATTTTGGGCATGCCTGATGGGACCTTAGTCCTTTTTTCATTTCATTTAAAACTTGATTTTAATTGCTTTTCTTCCCATCTAGATTTATGTTCTGTAATCACTTGTGATCTAGTCAAATCACCAGTAATTGTGTGAATCGTGAGAGATTCCATCAATCACCGATGATCGTTGTGACTACTTCTAATTACTCATCAAGTCAGCCTCTAACACCATTTTCTTTGCTATTTTTTGTGTTCTAGTAAAACCTTATGTAGGTTTTTGCTCTTGAGATTTTGCTTGTTGCTTATTACATTGCTAAAACAAAATCAAAAATTAAAAAGGAATGTTTTTCATAGGTGTGTTTTCTCCTTTCTTTTTATTTTTTAAAGCATTGCATTTTACTATTTTTCCTCGTTGAAGCAAATAATTCTTTTGGACTTAAAATGAAGCTTGCATCTTGTTTGATCACATAGATTAATTAAAGGATTAATTTATTGCATTCACTTTATCTTCCCTCACAAACAACCAAACCAAATTAAATATCAAACTCGTATCAGACATCCCTAAGCAAGTGATAACTATTGAGATTTCATCACCAAATAGGAAAATTGAATTAGTGCTCTGACCGAGAATAGATAACTAATTATTATATTGGATAAGCACCTGACTCCCTTATCACCCGTGAAGTCATGGGGTGTACCAACACCAACACATATCTCGGCCTCATGTACCTTCAATTATATCAAGGACTTCATCCCTAAGAAATCCTATAACCATCTATAGACGGTCATTTCCTAGGACCTTATCAACTTTTTTACACATTTCATATTTATAAATTAATCTAGATAATCAAATCCTTATGTGTGATTTTCTCATTGCTTGTAATCAACCAATCTAGATTTCTTTTCATTTTTCAGGTGATTATTTTGTTTTCATTATGGTACATACAATACAAAAATCCCATATCCAAACACCTAGATGACATTGAATGTTCCATTACTAACACTCAAACATGTTTTCAGAACGCCTAACGTTCATTTTGTGAATGAAAAAATGTTGTATGACCCTAGGCGAAGATCAAGGAAAACCACATTCTCCCAACAACCAATATACATCATCCAAGATACCTAATCCTCTTAACCCCCCAGTTCTTTGAAAGTGGGGATCCTATCTTCTCAGAGATCCTTGATTCAAACCCCATAGCCCTTAATACCGATCTCACAGCTAGGGGTGTTCATATTTAGTCATCATTACCTGAATCACAATATTATGTGTCTGATCCTTCATGTGGTTTACCCCATATGATTGTTCTAAACCCGTCATTCAAAATATATATTATTATCCCCATAACAACCAACCAGAAACATCCAATGTTATCTCTTTATTTCTCATTTTTTAAATATTAATGTAATCTCTTCACAAGACACAAACACTCAGAAAACTACATCCTCACTTGACCCTTTCACTACCTCTACACCACTTCAAAGAAACACGAGTAATACTTCACCCAAGTACATATCCCTCCAACTTCCTCTATTGTTCAAACACCCCTGCAAGTTCTATCATTATTCCTACTAGCATATCTCAGCCACCACCCTCACAACAAAACACGTCACCTCTCCAAAACATTACTATGTCTTTCCCCACATCTATAACACTAATCAATACTATTTCTATTTCCATTTCTCATTCGAATTGCCAAAAATATTCCACCCCCCTTATTTCATAGCATATACCTCAACCATGAAAACCACTTGCTTCCTCCCTAATCCATACCACAACAATCACAGTCCCTTACTTTCCAAAATAGTCTGCAATAATCACAACCCTTTATTAGCACCTCTATTCCTTTCCAAAAATCATTCCCATATTCACAATCCCTTATCCACACATATATCCCCTTTCAACATGTTCCTCACTAGTCAAAACCTCTCTTAACCACATCTATTCTCATCTAGTATCAGTATATCCCACCGTCACAACCGTTAGTATCATAACCCACTTACAACATCCCCATGAAAAATCCTCAACAAAACATTCCCTTTCAACAATACACCCCTCAACAATATCAATCATACCAACAACCTAATTAGTATTTATTTAACCAATTTGGCTCATCCTCTTTTTTTTACACAACAACCACCACAAATGGACCATCTTCAAGAATTAATGAACAATATATCTAGTCTTGAAGCCACTTCCATGGGTCCTAAGAACACATTTTTGTATGAAGAGATATGTATTGGAATCTATTCATCCATCTGTTCCTTACAAATCCTATCCACATCACTGGCATGCTTCCAAAATTTCTTGAGGTCTATAACAAAATAAGACTTCCAACAACATATCCGAGCCTTTCGCCATGCCTACTATCTTATAGCTCATGATCAAGACTTGATGCTTACAATATTCCCTATGTCTCTAGTTGGTCCTGCCCTAGACTGGTACAACAACATCCCATAATACTCTCTTTTCTTATTATCACAAACTTTCTCAGCACTTTATGGAACACTTTCTAATCAACATCGCATGTGAAATCAACATTATGGACATTTAGGCCATTAAATAGTCTAAAGATGAGTCTATCAAAGAATTTTTTGCCCACTGGAGGGGTATAATCAACAAAATTTCATTCTCACTCCCACAAACATAATTTATTAAATTATTTTCCCGTTCATGCACTAAACATATCTTAGTCACGCTCCAAATTCAGTCCTTTTAAATGTTTGATGAATATTTTACCATGGCCCATAAAATTGAACTATGACCCCTCGAAGAAGGTAGATTCAAACTTAGACCAAAGAAACTAAAACAAAAATTCTCATCCAATCCATCCTCCAATCCAGATAAATCCAAGTCATCAGAAGATAATTCTATAGTCGTCATATCCGCCTCTAGGGAACGTTCGACCACCGAATGTTCTTGGCCTCAACACAAATATACCCCAATTGGAGAGAGTTACAGTGTGGCTTTCGAAAAAATTATCACTGCTAACATGATCTCTCTTAAGCCCATTCAATGAATCAACACATCTATTTCTAAGACCTCTTGGTATAGGGATAATGATTATTGTAAATACCATAGAGTTAAAGGCCATGACATTGAAATGTGTTATTCCTTCTGTAATGTCCTTCAAGATCTAACTGATAAAGGTGAACTACATTTTGATAATCCTAATGCACCCCAAAATCAAAACTTGGATGTCTTTAAACAACCCTTCCTGAATCATTCCCCATCAAGTAGTCAACCTCAAGCCAATAACATACAAGATCACCACACCATAAACACCATCAATAAGAAGTTTCCTATCATTGAATCTAGGCCCACATCTTCTAGTAACACCTTTGAATAAACATATGAAAAACAACCAGAAACATCCCCACAACCCGTTATCCAAAATAAATCTTCTACAACTTCCACTTCTTCATCTAGCCCTTCCAAAGATTCTTCGCAAACCCCTCAAAAGTAAACAGTCATCTAAATAATGAAAATATCATATGATGAATTTGTCTCCCAATATCTCCCATGTAACCTTCAAAAGAGTATTACACCCCCATCTAAAAAGGTTATGGCCATATCTCAAAATCATCCCATACAAAAATCAAAGTATCAACCATCTATCTTGGGTCCACATCCTTCTTCTAAATCACATGTCATTAGAACATCTTCAAAGGATATCCGTTTACAAAAAAAGAAACAATATACAACCAAAGCAGTGTCTCCTGCGAATGCCAAATCAAGCTATATTCCATCACCATCAACATTCGTACCTAAAGGAAACAATCCAGCAACTATAGAAAAACTACTTCAGCAAAATATTGTAGCGATGCCTCCTCTGAAACCATCAAGATCTTGAGGCTATAAAATATCCTGGAATAAATTTGAAGCATCCACTAGTACATCCATCCCATCATCCAAATTATGAGATTAATCCTCCCTTAGAGACATCATGCAATGCCTTTCGCTGGGGGAGTACCATCTCCTCATGCTTAACTCACTACCTACACCTTAAATGTATGGTAGACCAGAAAAACAATGCATGTACAATTCTTATGTGGGAGATATCATCTCTTATGGTTTGGTAAATTTGAAAACAAACCTCATTTATGGAGGAATCAACTGACCCTTATCACAATCCATCGAAAAACATCATGCCATGCCCTTTTCATCAGATTTCCAATCTTTATATAATCAAAGCTTCGCTCAAATGTACCTCCATCGCTGCATCTAGAAAGGATTTGGTTTTAGGCCTTATGAATAAGGAGTACATGACTTAATCATCCAACACTCTCTTAAACCATATGAAAAATACAATTTAGGATATGAAAGACCCAGTACTGACTCATCTGCATCTACCACATCAGTACATATTACCAAATTAGAATCATCAACATCCACCAAATATGATGACCCCATGGACACCGATGACACCATCTGCATCCCACCTACCTTTTTTAGTCAATAACTATTTCCTTAGGTGCATTGACTTATAAATCCAACCACGTCACTAAAAAAATTCTCTTTTATGGCTAGAAATGATTGAAGTAGACTCACCGACCATCGATATACTTTAGTGTCACGGCAATAAAGATATGCTTTCCCATATGGGAGAAAATGACCACTTCCTTTAAAAATCCTTACCACCCGATACATCAACCCTTCTCAATGAATCTACCATCAACATTAACTTAGGAATCACTCAGGAACCCTGCATAGTTAAGGTCGGTCAATCACTGAATCCGCAAGAGTTAAATGATTTCACTAACTTCTAATCAAAGTATAGTCAAGATTTTTCCTTTTTCATATAATGATATGCCATGTATCGATCTAAATATTGTTGTACATAACATCATCACTTATCCCAATGATAAAAATTTCAAACAGAAGTTTCATAGGATGCATCCCCGTGTGCCTCTCCTTATCAAGGAAGAGTTATAATGCTTACTTGCCACCAATTTCATCATACCCATTGATTATCCAAAATGGGTCTCCAACATCGTACCTATAACCAAAGCCTTAGGAAATTTATGCATTTCTAGGAAATTTATGCATTTCTACTAACTTCTAAGATCTCAATCTTTCCTACCCTAAATATGGCTTCCCTCTTCCAAATATTGATCAGCTAGTCAACCTAACAGTTGGGCATGAGATCCTCTCCCTTATGGATGGTTTCTTTAGTTACAATCAAATCTTTATCGCCACTAAACATCAACACAAGACGTCCTTCGTTACCCCCTTGGGGGACCTTCTACTACCATGTTATGCCCTTCGGAACTCAAGAATGTAGGGGCCAATTATCAATGTGCTATTGCATACATTTTTCATGATCTTATCAAAAAAGCTATAGAGGATTACGTTGATGATCTCTTAGGAAAATCTAAACAATGTAGAGAACTTCTTATCATCCTTGACTCAATCTTCATCTGTATTATTGGGTATTTCCTTCCTCTCAACCCTGATAAGTGTGTTTTCGATGTGCTCATTATAAAAAATCTCAGGTTCATCATATCTATATGAGGTATTGAAGTAGACCCATCTAAAATTAAAGCAATCATTGAAATGCCTCCTCAATAAAACTCAAACAAATGAGTAGCCTTTAAGGTAAACTGCGGTCTATCCAATGTTTTATATCTCAATTATCCAATCGTTTTCAACCATTTCATCACCTATTGTGTAAGGATGTAAATTTTAGATGGGATCTTAATTGCCAAAAACCTTTCGACGAACTCAAACACTACCTTTTATCACCAAATGTGATTATTCCTCCTTGTGAGGGTGAACCCTTGTATCTCTATATATCCTCCACAAACCATACCTTAGGAGCCATGCTCACCCATTATGATGACAAAGGTAATGAACAATACATCTATTACATAAGTCGTACACTCCATGAACTGTGAAACCTATTAGATCGAAGCCAAAAAAATATGTTGCGCTCTATATTTTGTAGCCTCAAAAATACGCCATTATCTTCTCAATCACGAAATATACATTGTCACCAGATTTGACCCACTTAAAACCATGCCATTCTAATCCATATGACAATGACCTCATAACTTGGTGGCTCATTCTTATGACTGAGTTTGCACTTGAATTCATATCACAAAAAATCCATTAAAGGAAAATCCGTCATAGACCATCTTGTTGAATCACCCCTTCCTGACAGTCATCCTCCTCATAAACAATTTCATGAAAAAACTATAAACACTATCGAACAAACATGAATTCGCTCCTATCAAAATGACCCTCTTCTTTAATGGATCTAAATGCTAGCAAATAGGGGATGGGCTAGTATCGTCATCATACCTCCATGGGGAATTCTTATTCCACTATCATTTAAACTTAAGTTTGAATGTATTAATAACATGAAAGAATAAAAAAATTTAACTACGGGCCCCATAACCGACTATTCTACTAGGTGTTCAAATATTAGAAATGTACAGAGATTCACAACTCATTATCAATCAAATAAAAAGAGAATATCAATGTAAAAATGAAATCTTACAAAAATATAAAGCCAATTTTGATTTTCTCCTTGGATCCTTTGACCATTATACCATCCAAACAATTCCACGAATCTTCTAATAATTTTTCAGATATTATAGCTTCTTTAGGAGCCCTTATACCCTTATCAACTGAAGAAATCAACTGACCACCCCAAACTATCCATAATCATTCAAATATCAGATCACCCTTCACATAAAAATCAACTTCCTCCTATCAACACCATTGAAAATCATCGAACTAATCTATGGTGTTCTCAAATATTTGATTATCTTTCAGAAATCTAAAACTCCTTCTAACTTATCGTGAGAACATTAAAAAATCATTTGTTCAACATGCCACTCGTTACGTCATCATAGTTGAGTATATTATATAAACATGGCTTCAATGGACATCCTATTAAGATGTCTTAAGTCACATGAATCTATCAAAACAATCCAAGAAGTCCATGACGGTATACGCTGTGGAAATTTCAATCATAATGTTGTCATTAAACGTGTTTTATGACTCAGTCTATTACTGTCATATTATCAATCAGGATTGTTGTGCGTATGTTAAGAAGTAGGTCAAATTTCAACAACATTGTAATCTCATCCATGTTCCTAATCAAGCTTCGCAACCCGCTCACGATCTATGGCATTTTTCATTATGGGGGGTTAGACCTCATTAGCACTATTAATCCTAAATCATCCCAAAAACATGATTCAATTATCATTAGCCACTGAATATTTTACAAAATGGGTTGAGGCTATCACCTTGACTTAAAACTCAAGCAAAACAGATTTCCAACTTCATTTATCAATAAATCATATGTCGTTTTGGTATCCCTCACAAATTTGTTATAAATAATAGAAAATATTCCAAAAAAAAATGATTTTAAGAAACTTTATGACACATTCAACATTAAAGTTATCTTGTCATCACCATACTATCCCCATAGAAAATGGATAGGATGAATCCTCTAATAAAACACTTACCAAAATACTCACGAAAACAATAGATGACGTAGGTAAGAATCGACATCTCTAAATCTCGTTTGCTCTTTGGGCTTACCGAATTAGCATCCGTATCCCCACAGGTGTTATGCCATTTTTTCTAGTTTATGGCTCTAAGTCCACTCTACCCCTTGAAGTCTAAAATTCCATCACTCCATGTATCAAAAAAATACTTTATCCCCAATGAAGAATATCAACAAGTTCTGTCTTTCACAACTAAAATTATTAGATGAAAAATACCTAATGGACCTTGAAAATCATCAATTCTATCAAGAACATGTCAAATATGCACATACAATAAACATGTAAAAGAACATGAATTCAAAATTGGTGTTATCATTCTTAAAGAAAATCGAAATGTCACTAATTAAAAATGGAGTAAACATGGAAATTTTTCCCCTAATTGGATCGGTCCATACGTTATCACTCAAAATTATGGGTAGGGAGCATATTTATTAGCTTGATTGCATTTACTCATTATCTGTATAATTTGTTACACATGCATAAACAAAAATCGTGTATGTCATTACCTTTCTATATACACATGCGTTTCCACTTTCCTTATAGTTATGGATGAAAATTTCATACAGATCAATACATGTAGCATAGATGCTTGGTGCAGTACCTCTTACTAGTCCCATAGAGACTCTTAGGGGAATCAACTTTCATACATTACAAGTGTTACTGTTTCATTTTTCTTAACACATTATTATATCAGATTAGACATGCTTTGACATACATTTTAACTTTATAATATGCTAATTGGTGCTTTATTTGTATCATTTTTCTGCAAGTTTATTTGATTTTATGATTGTATGCTTCTCTACTGGATATTATTTGTGTTTGTTTTCCAATGTTAGTGCAGTATTTTCCCTATGCCTTGCTTCTTCTCTTATTTCTTGTATGATTTCATCCTCTACAACCTTGATTTTCTAGCAACATCATGATTGATGTCCCATATTTATAACCTATTTTTTGCGGTATACTTTATCTGCATCATTACTTGTCTACATTGAATTCTTGTGTGCTTATCTTACATCTTGTTTTCTAAATGCATGTTCATCTTGTTTCCTACATGCATGTTCATATTGTTTCCACTAATACTTATTTCTAGCCACTTTGTTTGCATGTGTCTTATTTTTTACCAAGCACACTCCCTCCTCCTTGTATGGCATCAGTTTCAGTACAACAATCGGTCCTCTATGCGGCATACTCTTTGCGAGGTCGCATACAAAACAAATGAGGGGGGCATCCTTTGTGTAAATCAGTCACCCCATTCAATAGTCTATAGTCACAATTCATTACATTTCAATACATAGTCGCCACATTCTTCAGTCTCAAAAATGGCCTTGATCCTAAATTTGGTCCTCAACACAACAAAGTAAATAACACCCAAAGCCAAACAGTAGTGCTTGACAGCCCCTGACCCTTCCTAGATGCCTGTGACTAGGAGAAACTTACACATATTTCCTCAGGTCATCTCAATTTCTGATAGTTTACAAAATGAATTTTACAAGACATAGTCCTTCAGCACTTGGCATGCATGCACTACATTTACTTTTCTAGATCACATTAGATCTTACTGGATTGGATTTTTACACACCATCTGCATTGGTGTTTACACTTTGGGAAGCAATACAAATTTAGAGAATAACACTAGACCTTTCTCCCTACACTTCTTCTACACTGGTGTGAGATCGAAAAAAAATGGCACTCAACCCAACTGGTGTGATATCACCCAAAAAAACTCATATTCAACACAACTGGAGTGAGATCACCCAAAAAAATTTGTCTTCTACAACATCTTAAGGATCATTTCTATCTCTTTCACTCATCACGGATCAGGTGCACCTGTTCCTTTTTCATTTTTTTCACATACTTTTACACATTCATTTACATGTTTTACATGGTCCTTAGCTTCTTAATTTTATAATTATAAGAGTTTTCAAATAAATCTTTGAATTCCTTAAATTTAGAAAACACATCAGATTTATTTTTTAATAAAATAAGACCAAATCATATGGGAGAAATCATCAATGAACGTGACAATATACAGAGAACCATTAAGGGATGGAGCTTCTAGGGGTCCTCATAGATCACTATAGATAAGTTCCAAAGGTTTAGAAGAATTAGCATCATGGTGACTATGGAAATTATTAGAATATTTATTACCACGTAAGAATCCTTCACATGTTTAATGATTTTGGTAAATAGGTGGTAGACCAATCACTTGGTTTAGTCGAGACATGTCATACATGCTCTTGAAGTTTGCATGACCTAGTCTCTCATGCCACAACTGCATGTCACTTCTTTGAGACGTTAAATAAGAAGCACATGCAAAGCCATTAAATTCATACAGACCATATCTTTATATGCCTTCAACTATAGTAATGTCATGTTCATTTTTAATAAACCAGATATCTTTTAATAATGTTACACTATAACTATTTTTAGTCAATTAAGAACACCACTATTTACTTCATCAGAAACTAAGGAATTTTTTTATACTAACTCATTTAATTTACTTGATGCATTTGATGATTATCAACACACAACATAAATAATCAGGCATACAAGAGTTATAATTCCATTAAGTTACCTTACAATGTAAAGAGTATCATCAATTACTGCAACCACTAAATTATACTAACATTTATTAATGTTTAGAATCCAACAAGAGAAGCTATGATAACCATGTGCAACTGCAAGGGTTCAGATCCTACTTGATCCTCTCAAACACTCATTACAAGCAAATATACCCAGTACAATCATTTGATTAAACCTTTTAAGGTACAGAGAATGTTTATCTTCTTAGTGTAGAGTCCTGAGCATAACACAATTTAAAAGAAGAAATGGTGATTGGAAAATTCAATAATTCATTTGAACTACCACGGCCATAGTTTAGGGCATCGCACTAGATTGTCTAGTTTTGTAACTACACAAAAGCCATATGAAACATGTCCCTTCATTCACCGCACAATCCTCTCATTCATAGTATTAGGATTTTTTTTCTGTTCCTAAATTATTAAATTCACAATCATCCATTTTGTGTTATCATGTATCTAATTATTAATTTCAACACCAAAGCTACATTTATCGTAACTCGGCATTCGAGTCATGCAACTCATGCTGACACCACTTCGAGAACCCTACAGGAAAAGATGCATCCTTGTAGTGACCTAATTCATTATGTGTCTGCCTCTCTACATATAGCCAACCTGAACGGGTGATGATGTGACATGTAAGACTCTAAAGTTGTGTCGAGTTACTTAGCTTTGTGTACTAATCATTGTATCAATTGATTTAGTTTACATTCATGAAGCAATTGTGACCTCTAAACCTGCGACACATAATATCTGCCTTCATGAATTCCTAGTTATATTTTCGTGATGTGAAAGGTAACTTTAATATATTACGTGTCAATTTACATTGCCACTTCCCATTAGCAGGTCCTACATTTTTTTAGTTTCTTAAGGAAGATAAGTAATTTTTATACTATTTCATGTGATCACTAAGTACCTTTGTACTTCATTCCATACCATCATGAGTTGGTCATTCATCAATGGTACTTAACCACATAATTATATGTCGTTGCTAATAGAAGAAAAAGCCTTTATTGAATTGGTTCAATCATATTACATATTTAAAAACATCTTGCTTAACATTTGATGTTCTAAATCTTTTTAAAGTGTAAGTTGTTGCCCCTAAGGTAACTAATTGGATTTTTATGGATGATTCTATAATCTTATTTGAAAAATATACTTATTTGTTAAAATAGATATTTTAATTTTGATCACTTCTTTAGGTACTCATTCATATGTTGATTAATAGTTACTTGTTCAACTTAATTCACCTAATACAATTAGGTACATCAGTAGTATTATAATTAATCATAAGGTACCCCCATATTTTCTTAATCAAATTTATGAAGATTGATATCCTAAGAGAAGCAATGTGATTCACATAATTTCATACTTAGGGAAAAAGATAGATTTGATAAATCTACTTCCCTTCCCTCGTTGCATTTTTATGTTTCTTGTTACCATTATAACTTAATAAACTTTTCAAAGTTCGTAAATACTTCTCATTATAATTTGAACCTCGCGTATTTAATACCCAAACATAACAAATGCTTCAAAGCTTATTAGTAATAAAAATATGATTTCATTCATGGTCTTGATGATCAAAAAAATATCTTTACTCATATATAAACAATCATTAAGTCTCAATACAAGTCACAAGTGACTAAAGGATGGCCATACAATAAAACATGCCTTTTTTCCTTTACAATTAATTAGACTTCTTGATCAAAAATACAAGTGAAAAGGATACATTTCACTTTAGATCAAATAATAATACATTCTTTCAATGGACACACAACCAATACAAAACAACCAATGCCATTTAATTCATCCTTTCTTTTACCAACTAGAAGATCCTTTTAACCTCCAATTGAAATTGATGTTTTAAAACATGATCAGTTCAATTTGAACTGGCATGTTTATAAAACCCCCTTTCCTAACCATTTTATTACAAAGTAATGAAATGTTTACTATCATAACTAAATATATTTCATCAAATATAACCCTTTTTAATGAAAGCATATAACAAGAGAACAATGTTTTTAGGAGCATTAATAAGTACCCATATCTATCACACAAAAATACATACTTTCAATTAAAATTCATCTCAATAGGTTATCATATTCTAAGCACAAAATTCATCCATCACTATTTTCTTTCACTATCAAAATGAAATTAATTTTCCAATTCATAATAACCTTTTAAACATATCTATATGTAAAATAAATCAAAAGAATCATAAGTTTACCTATCATTGCTGAAAATGTCTATATTTTTGAATAGGTTACTTAAAAAACACAAAAATGTCCCAAAATTTAAATGAACTTAAATCATATCTCCTAAAAGCAAAAATAATCTAGTTACCACAACCTCTTTCCAACTTAATATTTCTTCTTTGTACCAAAAACATTTCACAATCACTTTCAACTTAGCACTAAGCATTTATCAAACAAGATTCACATCCAACCTCCCTATTAAGAAAAATCATTATTAAGTCACAAAATCAACCAACAATTCAACTTTTTTTAACAAGTAGAACCCGGATCAACGAGACTCGGTGAAAGAGATCATGTAGGAATTACAATCCTAGAAGTCAATATTATGGATTACTCTCGAAGACCTACCTTAAATGTGGTCTATGTATATATAAATATATACAAAAAGTTCAGGGTTCTATCGACCCATTTACATTAAGAAAATGGCTTGGTTTTATGTCCAAAAGATGAATCTTATCCTTTTGATCCGAGCTAGCAAGATCCTTAAGATTCTCACCCATCGTTCAGGTTATAAAACAAGTAAACAGTTATACAAGCCCTAGAACGTATTTGCAAAAGATGACAAATAGTATATGCTCTTTCTCAGATGGGGGTGACAAAAATAAGACTTGCAAAGAAGAAAAAATAATACTAATACTCTTCATATTTATAGACATGTTGTACATTCTATATCACTGGAAATACATTTGGTGAACCTTACAAGAATTAAAATGCACGGGACTTGAATGATGAAACAAAAACTTAGGGTGCACATATTAAAGTGCAAAGTAAATAACCATCAAGCACATTCTCTATTACTAACACCATCACAGAAAGTATATGAAGTTCTTAAATCAGCGATAATCACTCATTTGCAAATTTTATGAGAACCTTAGAACACCTGCCACTTAATGTATTGCCCACTTCCCTCTGACACCTTTTGATACTTATTTTGATACAGTTGATTACCTTATAGACATTATTATGTTTTGATTTAGTATGATGTTAGACAATTGGTCATGGATTATTGTTGATCTTGATTTGGTTATGATGCATGATGATTATTAGAGACACTCATATGTGGATGATGATATACTATTTGACATGGATGTTTTATGGATGTTGTTCAGACATGTGATTTTGGATATTATGAGTAGATCTAGAAAATGAATATTATATGATGATGATGTAGTTGTTACTTCGATGTTGTTGTGATTCATTTATTCATAATTGATGATTTTGTGATTTCATTTATATCACGTTGGATGTTCTGATATGGCCACGAGGCCGAAGGAGGTATTTGTGTTTTGTAGGTTAAAAATCACAACAAACATTGGGGGATTGGAGACCAACCACAATGGAATTCTAGGTGAATTCGACAAGGTCACCATGGCAACTTGTTTTATTGTGTTATGTGTTGTTTTGTTAGGGATTCCCATGGGGAGGATTTCTTTTATATGTGAGCATGGGGTTGTTTATTTTATTAATGTGGTTAAATTTTATTTATTGTTTGTATGTATTTTATTAGTGAATGTGTTCCCTTTTCTTTTAATTAATTAAAATGTGGTAGACTTAATGTGGGAAATCATATAATTAAAATTTAAATAAATTGAATTAGGATATGGGAAAGTAATAATGGGAGTTGTTGGCTTTTGTATTAATTATGTAAGGGATGTGTAAGTTTCTGTAAGAGTTGTCTTAGTCTGATTTTGGAGTATGAAACACTCCACCTCCATGGAAACTCGAATTTGTCCTTGGTGGTTGTTTTTGGAGGCCTGTGGGACAAGTAAAACTTGTCCCATACCTCTCAATTTAATTTACCAACTATACTTATGGTTGGAGAGGTGATTTTAGGCTTTTATAATGCATTTTATTAATCATGTTGCAAGTTTTGATTGCACTCTTCTTACATCTTATTTAATTTTGTAGTCCTTTGGGGTGTGGGATTTTGGAGTGTGCAAGTAATTTGTCATATTTTCACCCACCTCTTTATTGTGTTTGGGGGAATGAAAATTTGTCTTTTGTGTTTGAATTTGAGGATGTGTGATGTGGCATCCTACATGTATCCACATCATCCTCTTCTCTTTTCTCTTCTATATAATTCAAACTCTTTGCTTGTTTTGGGGTTGTTGAATCATCTTTGCAAACTTGCTTGGGGGTGCATTTTCTGGTGTTGAGAGCTCTTTCTTTTGGAAGGAATTTGGAGAAAGCTTTGCATGTTTGGGAGATTTATGTTTTCAGACTGTATTTTGGGCATTGAAAGCTTATTTTTTGGAAACAAAAGTTACCATGGAAAGGTAGGAGTTTAACTCTTTCTTTCATGTTGGTATTTTCTTGTTGTGTTGAATGAATGGTGAATGTTGTTTGATTTATTTGTTTGGCTGGTTGGGTAGAATACCATAGGAATGGTGTAGGAAAATGGCTATGGGGAATCTATGTGAGGGAGGGGGGGCGGGCATAAGGGAATGCCATTGGCATCAGAATTTTGTGGAGGGAGTTTGGGTTTGGGATCCACCATGGAAAAGAAATAGCTTACATTTATTACTTTGTGGGGGGCATAGGGAAATATGTGGGGGGCATAAGGAGGGATTTGTGGGGGGCATAACGATGTGTGAGTGATGAATTATTTATTGGTGGTTTGTTACTGGTGGATTCCGAATTTCCAATTGAGTAGGCATAAACAGCTTCCCCCATAGACCTTGCTCCTTTGGCTTGTATGATCAAGCCTGAGTTCTATTTTTGAAATGTCTTCAAATGTAAGTTGTGAAATGCTATTTTTGTATTAGAATTGTGTTTTGAAAATGTAATGTATGTATGTTGAAAGAATGTTGTGTGTTGTTGAAGCTGGTTGTTGCCATGGGTTAAATCACACCTCTTATTGTGCTTTGGTTGGGGCTCGGGGGCCAATGATGAAGGAAGGATTATCCTTTCATTAGATGTATTGGTTCGGTGGAGAGCGTTGCCTTTCTCCCTCTTTTGTTGTGATCAACTTGGAAGAAAATGGAAACTTGCATGTTGCTGTTATAGAGAAAAGGAAAAGTATACTCTTGATAGTCCCTTGTGAAATATAATTCATTTGTAATCCTTTCTCGCACTTGAAGTAGATGGAATTGTTAATATGTATTTTGTGAAGAAAAGATGTATGTAATTTGTTATGAAAGTGGATATTCAAATTGTGAAAGATATTTATATTCTGTTTTGTTTATTGGAAAGAAATAGAAATTATGTTAATTACATTCAAGGACTAACAAGAATGTAACGATGTCTTTCTTTTTGAAATTAATAAAGAATTGCAAGTTCATCTTTCATTTTCATTGTTGTGTTGACTTGGAATATCAAATTGTGCTTGGAATCTTTGTTTAATTTTAAAGGAAAGAAATACGTATGAAGGAGGTATATTGCTTTGTCTCTTTTAGAAATATATTAAATTGGAAATTAGACCTTGCAAATTAGCTTTGAAATGATTTATTATAAACAACTAAATGTATTAGAATAGACCAGAAATGAAATTCCACACTCGAATGATAAAACTGATATGCAATTTTAAAAGAAATAGATCTTTGTTGTAAATATAAAACTGGCAATAAATTTAATCAAAATGTACAGTTCGGGTCTGCATACTATAATCAACTTGAAAATGATATAATTTATCATGCTAAGACATCAAGGAACTCAGATTGACAAAGAAAACTTAAGAAAAAAATTTTAGAACATTGCAAAATCGAAATCATTCCCCTTTCAAAGCCGTTTTCTGTCAATTATTGAACAAAATTTCAAATTGAAAATCAATTAACAAGTGAATTTACCTTCCTAAAACACTTTAAATCCTTCCTAGAGTAATCCTCCACGTTTGTTTGGCATGTTGAGTGAAGAAGGAGATAAAATTGAATCAAAAATTTATAAGTCAGAAATTACCAGTTTGCCATTTAAAATCCTACAGATCCTGTTTTTGTAAAATTAAACCATTAAACCTTATCAAAATATAAAATTTATGTTTGTTATGCAAAGAGGGCATTGAGAGCTTTCAATAAAGTCCTTGTTTTCTCCAAAACTCAAGATTTCTAGAAAAAGTTATGGCACTTTGATGTTTTTTTGCCTTGGCGGGAAAATTTTCCCAAATTTTCCCTGGCGGGCCCGCGGCCCAAAAATTTCCCTTTGAAAAATCCTTAGAATTTTTTTTGAAAAATTTTCTTGGGGAAATTATTTCAAATCTTTTCCTCTACGCTGGCCCGCAGCCAATCAGAGACTACCACGTGTCCTCACGGGTCAGCGGAAGAGGCACAACATCTATTTATTTCCTTAGGACCTTTTATAAATTTTGGGAAAAGTTTTATCTTTTCCCCACTGACCCGCAGCCAACCAGAAGGTGCCACGTGGCACCTTGGGGTGACAGCGAAGGAGGGAGAACCTTTGCGAACTTGCTATCTTTACAAAAAAATTGTCTTTGATTTTTTTTTATAAAAATTCCCATGGCCCCGCACTCTGGCCTTGCCTTGGTGAAAATCCCCTCCACGGATGCACGGACCCGCGCGTCGAACTTTTAACACTTTTACCCTCCCCTTTAGTTAATTTTCCCAAATCACTCCCACTGACACTATCATTCTCCCTATCCTTTTTCCCTACGATGTTGTTTGGTTTGATTGCCACGTGTCCCTAGCATGGACCCGCGCAGGCATGTGGGCATTATTTATCATATTTCCCATCCCCCTTTGGTGAATTTTCCATAAGAATCTTCGCTACCGCTCTGACCTTCCCTCACTTTTTCTCGACGATGGACTCAGGAGGCCGCCATGTGTCCCTGGAGGACCCGCGGAGGCGCAAAAGCAAATTTTGACCTATCTCTCCACATGCAAGGAAAAATTCTAAATGCCGCCAATGTGCATCCCACCAATCTGAAAATTTACTTTTCGCCCCTGCTTGACATGTGTCCCCTTGGGGGAAAATTAGACCCCTAAAGTCCGCTTGCCCATATCTTGAGTTTCTGAAAGGAGTTAGGACGACTTATTTATATAACCGGGAAGGTGAGAAAATTTACTTTCCAATGGGAATGATTTAGAGAAATTTTGGAATGCTGTTAAGTGTGATAAAGATCAAGTTGAAACCCTGAGCCTGTTAGGGAGTGGGTATGGTGATATTTTATCCCCTGAACCTAACTGAAACTTCTGACCCTAAAATTTGGACCTTGTGACCTTTAGATAATTGTTAGTAATTGAAAAGTATGTTATTGTAATTTTAGACTTGTTCCGGAACCTGATAGTGTTAACTATGTTGTCTTGCAACCCGGTTGTAGGCCACTTCTAATTAAAACAAATTATTCCATAATTTTCCTAACTAACCCTAGGTTGTTTCTTGGGTCTCAAATGGGTTTTTTTAACGGGCATCACAAAATTCCATTATTTAGAAATGAAATAAAAAGATAAGGAAATATATAACCATGCCTGATAAAACTTGAAAGCTCCTTCACTAATCCTTTTCCCATAGGCTAGAGAACTGAACACAAGGGTATCAAAAATCTTCTTTGTTTTCTTGTTTACCTCCTCAAAATGAGAAACCCCCCAAAAAAATCTTCAATTTCTTCAGATAAATGAAATAAAAATAACATTGCTATATTAAAAAAAAATTATTCACTTCAAATTGTTGTTAATAACTACGAAATTCCCTCTTTTGACTACATTAAAGAACCCCATGCACAGATCTCTGAAATGAAGCTCACAAGAAGAGGAAAAACTAATTGAAAATGTAAAAGGATAAACCATGGATGCCCCATAACTTCCTTGAGAATATTCTCTTCTCCTAATATTGCTAATAATTTAATTCTCTCTATGCCACATAGTGGTGATTAAAACGCATCCCATAACTTCCTCCAAAACTGGTGGTGGTGAAGCCAGATGGTCCAAGATTTAAACGCCACTACTTAAACCTTTTTAAAATTTTCATAACAAATCAACTAGAGGAAAATACTATTTTCATGGTCGACCAATCGGAAATCCCAATAATTTAAACAACTTATACAATTTTGGGTATGGTCGAAGACCATAAGGGTGTCATTGATAAGGTCAAAGATGCACGATCAATGACCAGAATAATATAAGTATTATATTGTCATGGATGTGGCTAACTAAAGGATCTAAAAAATTTACCTTAATTATTTTATATATCTGAGTCAATAGAATTTTGACTCATCAAGTTAAGTATTCAAATGTCAAATTTTATTCCTTTCACTTTTTTTAATCAATGAAGGAAATAAAACCAATCAACATAATCATTTGTGTCAATTGCTTCACTATTGTCATATCATATTTTTCTTTAAAGGTGTTTGAATTATTTGATAAAAGAACGATATTTAACTCTCTCTAGAATGGTCTAAGGCTTCCCTATCCAATAATCACTATACATGAGTACAATCGGTCAAATACAAGAATTCAAACCAATGAGTTTTAATCTCTTGCATTGTGTGATCAATACGATCATCATAAAAACATTTACTAAGTTAGGTTCAATATCCATTAGTAAAATTTTATTTTAAGCCAAGTATGTAGCCAAAAATCAATAAAATTGATTTATCTTACCTTGCAATACTTTTACCAAAGTCACGATGGTATAAACAATATACTTATTTCATAGAAATTTCACTATATGCACATTTTGAACAAGTTCCATGATGATCATAAAATTTATCTACTCCTTTATTATTAATGACCACCAAAAAATTAAAAGAGTTAGCATCTTTTAAATCAAATTATGTTCCCATTCTAAAATTATACAATTACAATGATGTACAGATCCTTACATTAAACAATCGTTATTTCTAGCAAGAATAGAAAAATGTCAATATCAATTTCAGGTACAACAACAAGAAAAGCACCCAATTGCCTCAATCTCATTCCATATAGGAAAGTGGACCAAAGTATTCATTACCGATAAATTATCTAATCAATATATCATGTACCGAAACATTACACAAAACATGGTAATCACATACAAATATCCAAGCCAAATAGGAATATGTTGTAAATCTTGAGTGTGTTAAAAGTGTTGAACGAAAAGCACCATTGTATGGTTGTATATGAAAATTCATGTGAATGAGTACATCCTTTCGGGATAACACATGCTCGTGTGGCTGTATATACAACTATATAATATGTATACAATAGAGCTTGTTTTATAACTCTTGTAACATACTCCCCATCAACGACTTATTCCTAATGATGAAATAGATTGAAATCGCAGGATGTGACATACTTCCCCCCTTAATGAATCATCATCTCGATGATTTTCACTCATTAAATGAAATCAAATTAATCAAAACTCATAATTTTATCCAATAATTAAGGAGAACAGTCATCATTTTCCATAAAAAATTACAATTTTCAGATCTGAAAATAAATTTAATTGGTTGTAACAACCATTTAACAATAAAAATATGCCACACAATAAAAAATATGACCAAATTTTTCTCATTACAACCAGTCATAACATGTATTATTATTTAATATATAGTATAGATAGTCAAAAACAAGCCATCAACCACAACAACAAACGAGGGAAACATTGTGTTATCCTGTAAAATTGACAATGGCAATTTTTCAAGTAACCATACCAAAAAAATTATTTTGGTCCCCTAAAGAGGTCTGTTAACGTTCAAAATGGCCTGAAATTCCTTTCTGGAAATCAAGTTTGAAAGAACTTAGCCATTTTTAGCTGTTTTGAACTAGGCGCAAGAAATATTGTGTCGACACAATAAAAAGTGCGCCCATTGGAAATTTCTTTGGCACCCTAAATGACATGTCGACATCAAAATATGTGCTAAGTAAATTCCCCTTTGGCATAGAGAAAGACATGTCAACATTGTTAAACATGCACCTAAAAAGTGTGCCAAGGCGCTAAAGAATGATGTCAACACATCAAAATATGTGTTAAGTAAATTCCCCTTCGGCACTGGAAACTTCATGTTGACATCATGAAACATGTGCTTAAGGTGCTAAAAGATTTATGTTGACACTAACATAATTACGCCAAGGCACATTTGTACCCATGTCGACACTTTAAAAAGTGCGCCAAAGAAAAGTTGGTGAGGTAATAAATGTGATATTTTCTTATAAATATGTGGTTAACACCTGTCATTTTCACAATTTGAAAATAGTGAAAAGTATTCCTCTACACCTGTTAACTATCCCTGTCACACCCGCATTCCATTTTTTGAGTTTATGGACCCCAACATTGTCCTTCATCTTTTGTTAAACTGGGTAAGTGGTTTTTATCACTCTTATCGTTGTTTGTGGTTTTAGGATTGTTATAAAAGTTAAATCTAAAACATGAATAAAATTCCACCCCATAACCATTTGAAAACCCCTTATCCCTCCTTCCAGATCTGCAAATCTAAGAAGGCTATACCTTCCTAGAAAACCCACACCCTCTCTTTGTTATTTTGCAAAATCAAAAAGAGAGAGG
The DNA here is from genome assembly GCA_019776745.2 of Taxus chinensis. NCBI lineage: Eukaryota > Viridiplantae > Streptophyta > Pinopsida > Cupressales > Taxaceae > Taxus > Taxus chinensis. Next base: position 733,204,642 of record CM034152.1, on the reverse strand, counting down.
AATCTGAAAAGTTGTAAAGAAATTGCAAAGAATTCATCTTTTCCTTCGGTGCAATTTCTTTTCATGTTGCAAGCCCCATTGTCACACCTTGGCGCATTGTTCCTATATGCAAATATCCATAATCTGTGCCCAATATAACACTTAACAAATCTTGTAAAGGCACGGGTGCATCCCAACCAACATCAACATTTGATGTTGTGCCCCCCAAATTTGTGCCAAGCTATTTTCCTTTGGTGCATTGAACTTATTTACAAAATCTTTTGAAATTGTGCCTTGGGTGCACTTAAAATCCATGCAACTCCATCTTTTCTAGTGCCCAGTTGAAGCAAATTTCCTAAGGCGCTGACGCAGGAACCTTGACACCAACATGCAATGTTGTGTGTTACAAACCCACACCCCGCACCTTTCTCCTCAGTGCTAAGACCTTTTTTTACAACACTCTAAAATCACACCCCTCTATAACCCTTTGGCGCATATTTTCCCCTGTTAACACAGGTGCACCTTTTTGCATGTCAACATCCCCAAAATTGCACCCAGCCTTTTTAAGTCTCTACAACATGCTATGAACTTGCGCCTTGCGCCCTAAGCCTCATAATTGCTCATTCTTCTTTCTACAAGCTTTCGTTATGGATAACATGATGGTTGACATGGCTCTTCTATGTTGGACCTCTTTGATTCTCCTTGCAGAAAAAAAAAGAGCCATCCTCAAGCTCACACATGTCTTTGTCGAGCAAGAAGCCAACCAAGTCTAAAGGTAAAGCTAATTTGATAGAGCAAGAGATGAAGTATAAATACTAGAAAGTTAGGATGCCTGACTCATACACAGAGAGTGATCTCAACATTAGAGACTCTGAGCTTGGGCACATTGATATGGAGGACTTCTGGGCAAGAACCAACTAGGCCGCTAGTGGTCCCTAGATGAACAAACTAGTAGACAGTGGATTGCTGGGCTGCAAGTAAGTGCTATTAATAACGATCTCATCATGTTCGTGGCTTGATTCTATAACAAGGACACAAGAAGTGTCGAGGATAAACAAGGAAATATGGTCATCGACCTAACTGCTCGTCACTTTGAAATAACTCTGGGCATCCCTCATCATAGGCAGTACATCACCGTCAACATAGAAGATTGCAAGAAGGCGTGGGACGACAATGAAGACAAATGTATGTAAATGATGAATGAACTATACCTTAAGAACAAAAATCTAGTGAGCCGATGGCCACAGACCATCCATCGCAGTGATTTCAATGAGGAACTGACAGATACAATCACCTTCCTAAGCAGGGTATATGGGCTTCCTGATGTCCATCATTTCCATAAATGGATGTTGAGGTACATAGATACCATGAGTAAGAATGTTCCTTAACAACATTTTAGCTGGGGGAGAATCATCAGCGATACCATTCTCAGCAGGCTTCAACAGGTCATGAAAAACGGGGGGGTTCTAATTGAATTCCTAGTGTGTAACCGTTAGCATTCAGCGAGGGGGATTTTGCGAGCCTAGCACGAAATGGGGTAGGGTCCCATGTCAAAATATATGCTAATACCTAGAGCTAAGGCTTCGAGAACATCAGCCCTCAGTTTTCAAAGATCAACGACCGCATTCTTCTATGAGTGGTATCTGCCTATAGAGGCGAATATGAGTTCATGGTCGCGCTTAGCCATGTGGTCACTGTCATAAAGAAGTAGGGGGCATTGTTCAATACAGTTTCCACATTACTATCTAGTGCAGAAAATTTTGAGGGTGAAACCGACTAAACTACTAAGGCAGAGGACCCAAGCGATTCTCTAGCAGTTTTCAAGGCAACTAATCACATATCATGAGAGATGCATGAAAAGAGAAAGAAGGAAATCCCTTCCCCCTTAACAGTGGGCTGATACCAATTGCCCACACTAGGGCAAAGTGTGGGAAATGTATGCCGAGCTGAATTGCTGAATCTAAATCATAATTTCCGAGACTAGACTACTTTGAGTGTCAGGGTTTCCCCCAAAGGAAAAAATTGATCCTATTAGTCCCAAGAGAGAGGACATATACAGCGAAATGCTAGTGAAATAGATACTCAGGTGAAAGGATCACTCCAGGCATGGCTTCTGGAAGAAATCAAACACTATGGCGGTGGCCATCATTCCAAAGGATCAAAGAACCTGATCAAGAATTGATCAAGTTTATCTTAACATGGATGGGGATGATTGGCCGTTCGTAGAAATTGACAGAGCCAAGGCACCACCAAAGACCATCGAGGAAAGGGTCAAGCACACGTTGCAACGCACTGAGCATTGGTACAAACAGAATGGTCTTATCTACCTCGGGGTAGATTTCACTGCTTCTCCTTCAGGAAGATCCCCTCCAAGGCTAACCCAATTTCTGAAAGGAAAAAGAAAAGATAAAGAGGGGAGAGAATCAAGCAAAGAAGAAGATCCTCAAAGCCCTCCTACTGCTTCTGAGAAGCAAGTGGTTGACTTGGTCTCTCCATGCAAAGAAGAAGAGACCACCACAGTTTCGACGGACACATCCACTCAGGATGTGGTCACATCTACAACCACTGAGGTACCCACCATTCCCTCTTCTGCTCCTTCTCCTCCCCTTGTTGTCAAAACATCTATCCCAATGGATGTTTCTTTTTCTCTCCCTTCCTCCCTTCCATCTCCCACCTCTTCCATCTTCTCCTCTCTCGTGGATCTGTCGCCTAGTGTTCCATCCATCCAATTATAGATCCCTTCCACCTCCATGACCTTTTTTTCTCCTGTAGTAACACCAGGCCCCACAAGTAGTAGCACGTTAGACTCCTTGTCGATGCCACCACCAAGTGTCTCAATGTTCTTCCTTGCAGCTCCTTTAGTTCCTTTCCCTTTCACTCCCATTTCTTCTTCCATTCCCTCTACTCCTCCCATAAGTCCAAGATGGATTTCCGACCACCTGGGTCAAATAAAGAGAAAAGTTTCCATAGCACCCATGGACTTCTCTGTCATTCCGAAGAAAGGGCCAAAAAAGTAGAAAGTGATAACTTGCTTTTCAAAAAGCACTTCAGGAGAGAGGGTCATGGAAATTGTATATCTTGATCCCACTAAAGAGAAGAAATATTTGTCATTTATAGACTTTACAATGACCCAAGTCACCATGGGAACCTCATCTGAGAGTCTGTAAGGAGAGGCTTTGTCTGCAGTAAATGCCCTCTACAAGAAGCTTTAGGAAGAAAAGGAGGAGAAGAAGATACTAAAGGAACAAAATAAACATCTTCTCCAAGCATTGCAAAGAATGGGAAATGCACCTCCTATGACTGCCGCCGAGCCTCTTGAAGTTCTCAATTAGGAAAATATAAATGAATACACCAAGATTAGCGAACAAGGAATGGAAGTATCTTCCTGGATAGATCGAATCCTCAGAGATAGTGAGGAAACAATCAAGAAATTCACAGGGCTCTACCAGAGTATAGATCAGAGAAACAAGGAGCTGCAGGCAGTAGCAGGATCCCTCTCTGAGGAGTTAGACAATTCTAGGTTACAACATGAAACATTTTAGGCAATGGTTGACTACTCATCCGATGACCTATTAAAGGTCGGCATCATTGATCATCTGCGAACACATCACAAAGCTTTCATTGCATTGGATTACCAGATTGATCAAATGGAGTATATCCTAGAAAGAATAGAAAAAATCAAGGAGGAATCCCTGGATGTAAAACATAGAATGGAGCAGATGGTTATGAATATGGCTCCAGAGATTCTCAGTGCATCATTCACCTTAAGGGAGGCAGATGATACAATCTATATCTTCAAGTCTATCAATAACCTTCTGGCTTATCGTGATTTCATTGGATACTTGATTGAGGAAAACAAAGAGTACACCGGGCTACCTGACAAGCTCAAGGCTGAAAAAGAAACTTACAAAGTTATTGGCAACCATTTCAAGGGTCCAGACCACAATCAACTTCAAACAACGATTAGCAATTTTATGGAGTACCGAGATCAGTGTCACATCACCTCTCCTGATCAGAAGCAAGACACTCCTTTCAAGCAAAGAGATGATGACGAATAGTTTCTCTTCTTGTGTACGCTTTGATCTTTTTGTAAAAATATTTTAAAATTATGTTGGCCTTTACGATTACATCATCCATGTTGCATCATGGGATGTTACCATCCACAAACTTTCCCAAAGTCAACTTTTTAATTTTTAGATATTTTGTAAATATCTTGTAAGATATTTTGTAAATAGTGGTTGGCTTATTTTTGTCTTCTTTCTCCTTCTCCTTCTATAAATACTGGAATTATTTTTTTATTCCAAGTGGACATTTTTGTATGAAAAAAGAGGCGAAGAAAGAAATACTTTGTGCCTTTTTGTAACAGAAGAGATATTAATATATATGTTAAGAATTTATGCTCAATATATGTGTTATCTACATCAGATCTCTCTTAAGTTAGGTCTTTGTTTCTATTCTGTTGGATTCATTATTTTTATCATCTTATGTTCATCAGTATTGCTTTGTTTGTTTATGCAAGTAAGTTTGGATCTGTTTACTACCAACCCAAATCATAAACCCTCTGACCCTTCTGTTTTGGAATTCATTTCTTTTCTCCCTTCAGATCTACCTTCCTCCATTCCTTCCCTCTTACATTTATGTTCATAGTTGGAATTACCTCTACTGGGATGAGATCCCAAATCCTTGAAGTTAGAATAGTGTAGATTTACATAGATTCCTACTTGATATAATAGCAATAAACTAGTTTTGCTTTGTTGTCTCAAAGAGGGGCTATGCCCTGCACACTGTTGGCATGTTTCCCCATGATCTGCCTAGCCGACAAATTTTCAAACCAACACATTGTTTTTAATTTTTCCCAAGTCTTCTGAAGTTGTTGTGTTTAGTTACTCACTTATTTTTCTAGACCTTTCCTATCGCAATTACTATTTTTTTGTAATTTCTCCCAATGATGTTCCATTCTACAACTAGCTTTACCAAATAAATAAAGGGTTTTGTTCTTTTCTTCTAGAAATTGCAACATATTTTATGCATGTGTTTCTTCCTAAAAATTTATATTTTCTTCCCTTTTTCTTTCCATTACCTTTTCCTAAAATTTATAGGTGAATAAGAGCTAACACTCTTGCTTACTTTTTCTCTTTTTACGAGTCAAAATTTATTGCAAATTTTCATTCTAGCATTTGGATTTTCTGCACAATGCTTTCAAAGTAGATATTCTACACCTATTTTAATTATTTATAATGTATTAATCATATTTAAAGTGTTTTTGGTCATGAAAAATTATGGTACTCATGTTAGGGCAAATTTAAGATTGTGCCCATGGGGTTTTGAGCCATGTTTGACACATGTAATGAGGTTTTTGGATAGACCACCCTATATGGGTCATATGTGACTATTGTAATTCAAATTTATTAATTTTATAGAGTTTTTTGGGTCACATTTATCATGAAGGACCTACCTATTTTGGTTTGGAAGGAAGAAAAGCATATTTGAGTGCTTCTTTAATTAATTTGGAATTAGTGCTCTTGGAGGGAAGGTGCTTGACCTAGAAGGAGATATTTTGTAGGTATGTGAGCATTACTTGAAGGTTAAGGAAGAGCTTTATAGGTTGAGTAAAATTAGATAGCATGAGAGCGAGAGGATAGAGAAAAGAAAGAATGATAAAGAACAAATTTGATGTCATAGGGTATGAGATATGGTTTGTGAGTTGAATAAGTGATCTCCATCAGTTTTGGTAGCAAAAAACATCAGAGATCATATTTTTTTAGGTGGATGATTTAGTGCTTGGTCATCCTTAGGGGGTTTTAGCCTCCTTGTGGAGTTGGTGCTTCACAAAATTAGGGCTTGGTGCTCCTTATAGGGTTGGTGCTCTACTAAATTAGGGGTTGGTTCTCTACTAAAACAGGGTTTGGCGCTCCTTGTGGGGTTGTTTTCTCACTAAATTATTAAACATATCAATATAAGATTGTGTTTTAGTGGGTTTTCTTCCTCTTGAGGGGTTCCCACTTAATTTTGGTGTCTTGTGTACTCTTTTTTCCATTGATCTTGCTTATGATTTTTTATATGCTTATGTGACACACATATGGTGCATGGTTGAATGAATGGTTATATAAATGATAAATAAAATAAAATATTATAAAGGATTGATTCACCCCCATCTCAGTCTCTTGTGCATCTAACAATTTGTATCAGGGTTAGTCCTTCTTGCAGAAGTTTGACAACTTGAAGGAGATCCTAGAAGCACAATATGGAGAAGCAAATAATTAGAGAGAATCAGAAATTGAAATTCATGTTCAAGAAGGATGATGAAACCATAAAATATCTGAAAAGTCGACTACAGAAATCTATTTCAGATTTGAGCACAAAGGAAGAGGCATGTAAAAACTAAGAAACAAACCCTATGAGGTGTGTGTGCATTGAGAAGTTAACTTCAAATAGGTGGTATGTAATCTAAAAGAAGATTTGGTATTCCATAGGATGTAGAACATCAAATTTAAGATTGAAATCAAGGATTTGACAAAATCCATAAAGATGAAGGAAGAGGCATGTTCCGAGTATGAAGACAAGTTGAAGGTGCTTGAATCAAATTGGAAGGATGCAACTAGTGAGTTGAAGATGTATGAAAGATTTGAGAATATATCCAAGGATATTTATGAGTGTCTATAAGGAAAAAACGAACTAGGTGACAAAACAAGTGTAGGGTTTGAAGGAGAGAAAAGAAGGATGATCATGAAGCTAGTACGAGTACTATATGAGATGAGAGATAAAAATAAGGGCAGATCCAGAAGGTCTCACGTAGTTAGAAAACCTAATGCTATGAAGGTATGGTTCTCTATTCAATGGATATTGTTATGTTTGTTGTGATTTTGGTCATAGAGCTAGAGATTGCAAGAAGATGGCTCCAATGAATGATGTAGGTGTCCTCAAGGGTGAAAGTTACTCATGATGTGAATATTGACATAGAGCTAAAGATTATAGATGGAATCTCAAGGTGTTTAAACCTATAAGGAAAAATAATGTTTTTGTTTGTTTCAAGTGTTACAAATCAATAATATAACAAGTTTTTTCCAAAACAAGGAAGAAGTTCATTCCCAAAGTTTAGATTCAAAGGAGAAGAGGAGGATGATAAGTGAAGAAGGTCAAGAAGATTGATTCTCATCTATTATACATGGTTAGAATACTATTAAAGAGGATTCTGTGTAACAAGAGTGAACAGCAAGGCCATTCAAGCTTAATAAAGTCAAAAGGTATGTTTCTCAAGTTCAAGAATATCATTGGTTCCTTAGTACTTCAGTTCATGGACAAAGCTAAGAAAGTTAGAAGTTTGGGTACTCCAAGGTTGTAAGGTATGTAAAATGAATCCTCACTTGTTTTGTTGAGTCTTTCTCTATAGGTGTATACATTTTTGAGTGAGTAGTTCATCGTCATGGTTTTTTATGGTTGAAAAGATTGTTACATCTGTTTTTTGGTCTATGGTATGTAGCCAAAATGATTTCATCTTGTCTAAAGTTCAATGTGTTCAGAAAGTCTTTGTGGGATTGTTTTGGATCATAAAGTTTGTTTCATGGTCTGATGTGATGAATGGGAAAACAACACCAACACCAACACCCCCCCCCCCCACGATTGAGAGACCCAAGAAGAAACAACTAGGTTTCTAGAGAAAATCATGCCTGAATATTTTTTTTTTGTTCCTCAAGTAACCAACAAACCCAGTTCAAGACAACAATATTGTCAATAAAGAGGTCTAAAAAAGGTTTAATTACTAGAACAGACTTTTATTTAATTAAACAGTTGATTGTGATCAAAAGTCCAAATTTTAGAGTTATAAGGAGTCAGTTAAGTTGGGGAGGGTAGTTTAAGGTAGTTTAAACAATACCATCTCTAATAGGATCAGGGTTTCACTTTTTTTCTCACACTAAATAGATTGACCAATTTTCCTAATTGCATTCCCAATGGGATAGGAAATTTCTCACATTCCAATGAAAAGAAGTCCTCATAACTCTCTTGTAACACTCCAGTTATGGACCAACGGACTTTCTTTGGGGTCTAATTTTACCAAAAGGGGGACATGTGTCGAGGGGGGAAGAAAAAAAATTTTTGGGTTGGTGGGTAAAGGTGGCGGCATATTTCGAGATTTTTCCTTGCGTAGGGAAGAAAATGTCACTTTTCTCCCCAGGCCTTCTACTATGCTGCTAGGGATATGTGTCGGGCTCGAGCCATCACAAGACGAAAAGATGGAAGGTCAGCGGCGACTGGCGATGGGAGCGTTTGGGGATTCGCGAGGGAGGAAAAAGGAAAGGTTTAATACGTAGGTCGCGCATAAAAAGATAATGCGGAGGTTAGGGTAGGAGTGTTAGTGCCACAGGGTTTTCAAACAAAATTTTCCAAAAATCAACAAGGTCGTGAGGGTTCCCCCCCTCTGTACACCGATGCTGTACAGGTGGCAACCTGTGATAGGCCGCAGACTGGTGGGGAAGAAGGTAAAAATTCTCCCAAAAAATGTTAAAAAGGCCAAGAGAAGAAAACAAGAGCACCACACTTGCTGCCCCATGAGGGACACGAGTGGTCATCCTTGATTGGTTGTAGGCCAAAAACTTGAAATTTCAAAAAAATTTCCCAAGCAAATTTCAAAATTTCTAAGGATTTTAACGGGAATTTCAGGCGCGGCCCGACGATTGGAAAATTTTCCCAATATTTTCACGCCAAGGCAGGAAAAATAGGAGGGCCATAACTTTTCTAGAAGAAGCTCATTTTTGGGGGGAAATGAGGAATTATGGGAAATTCTCTCGATCCCTCTTGTAGATGGATCAAAATTTACATTTTGATAAGTTTGGGGGTCAATTTTACAAAAATGATCTGCTAGGATTTTATATAGCAAACTAGTAATTTCCACCTTATAAATATGAGTCAATTGATCACATCCTTCCACTAAACGTGCCAAAAGACATGGAGGTTATTCTAGGAAGGAATAGAATGTATTTTGGGAAGGTAAATTTGCTCAATTGATTCCAATCGAAATTTTTCCATCAATTGACATTAAAAATGACTGTGAAGGGATTAGGCTCAATTTGGCAATGTTTAAAATTATTTTCTTAAGTGTTTCTTTTCAATTTGGAGTTCATGATGTCAAGAATGCTAAATTATATTCATTTCCAAGTTGAGTATAATGTGCAGGCCCAAAAACTAGAAATTTTTAATTAATTTTATTTGCCAGTAGTTTTTAAAAAAAAATTACAAAGGGATCAAATTAAAGAGGTCCATCTAACTTATATCATGCAAGTATGAATTTCATCCAATCTAAATTCTAAATTACATTTAGTTGTTTTAAAAAAACCATGCTAAATCAAAATGCAAATACTAATCCATTTTACCAAATTTCCAAAGAGAAAAAAGAAACATTATTACCACTAATTTATTCTTTCACAATGATATCTAACGATCTCGTTTCCATACAATGAAAAATTGAATTCAAGCCAACAATGCATATGAAATAAGATATTGCAATATTATCACTTCAATTATAAAAAATTTACGGTATTTAACTGTTGAATGTAAATAGAAAATTTCACCTCTGATGTCAAATGTATAGAACAAAATATAAATATCTTCCACAATCAATTACCAAATCTTTTCTTCACAAATATATATAAAATTTCAAAACTTCAAGTGGAAAGGTTACAAATTATTTATTTCACAATGGGATGGGAAAAAGTCTCTCTTCTGCTATTCCTTAGGAAAGCCACAAACATGCAATTTTTATTTTTCTTCCAAATTGATAACAAAAAAAGTGGGGGAAAGGCAACCAATCTCCACCCAAACTAAGAACCAAATCAATGACTTAGGTTAGTTAGAGAATGATTTAGGATTTTATAATGCATATTTTATTACACTGTTGACCAAGTTTGATTACACTTTATTACATTTTATTTATTTTTGCAGTCATTGGGGTGTGGGCTTTCTGGAGTGTTGCAAAGTAACTTGTCAATTTCACCCACCTCTAATTGGGATGGGAGATGAAATGTTGTCTTTGTGTTGGAGTTGAGGATGTGTGACGGTGGATCCTAATGGAATCCACATCATCCATCTTTCTTACCCTTCTATAAAATTTTGAACTCTTGGCTTGTTTGGGGTTGTTTGAATCATTTTGCCAACTTCCTTGGGGGCGCATTTTTTTTGGGTTGGTGGAAGGCTCTTGATTTTAGGAAGGAGCTTGGAGAAAAATGGCATGCTTGGAGATTGTTGTATGGACTGTGTTTTGGGCTTGAAACTTGTGTTTGGAAAACAAAGCTACCATGGAGAGGAGGGAGAGGTAGGGAATTTTAATCCTTCTTTTATGATGTTTTAGTTTTCTTGTTGGTTGTGTGAAGGGGCATGTTTTTGATTTATTTGTTGGGCTGGTTAAGTCGATGTTCATAGGTGGTGTTGATGGAGAAGGCTATGGGGAATCCATTGTGGGGGGGCATAATGGAATGCCATTGGCATAAAATTTTGTAGAGGGAGTTTGGTTTGGGATCCACCATGCCCAAAGAAAATAGCTTGCATTTCTTACTTTTGGGGAGGGCAAAGGAAATCGATGGGGAGATAGGAGGGGATTATGGGGGGCATAAGGATATGTGTGGGTGAAATTTACTAGCGGTTTGTTTCTGGTGGATGCCCAATTTCCCAATTTTGTTGTGGGAGGCGTAAGCAACTTCCCCCATAGTCTTGCTTCTTTGGCTTGAATAGATCCAGCCTGAGTTTTGGTTTTGATTGTTTTTCAAATGAATTGTAAACTATTGTTTTGTGTGGAATGTGCTTTATAAGGAATTGAATGTTCAAGAATGACGTGTGTTGTGGAAGTCAGTCATTCCAGGGTTGATGAATCACACTCTTATTATATTTGGTTGGGGCTTGGATGGCCAATGATGAAGGAAGGCTTCTCCTTTCATTTAATTCTTGGTTGGGTGGAGAGCATTCCTTTCCCATCTTTGTTGTGATCAATTTGAGAGAAGAAGAAAATGGAAGCTTGCATTGTTGTGTTTCTGAGCAAAGAAAAGTGGTAGTTTTGGAAAGTCCATTTGGGAAACAATTCATTGGTAGACGTTCCCATTGATGTGGGGGGAAATTATAATATGGATTGTGAGAAAAGATGTATGTTAATTGGTTCTGGAAGTGGGGATTTTAATTTGAATTGTGAAAGACATTTATATATGTTTGTTATTGGAAAGAAATTAGAAATGTTGTTAATTGCATTCAAGGAATGAATAAGTAAAGCTGAATATCTTTTTTAAAATAAAGAATTGCAAGTTCATCTTATCATTGACATTGAATGTTGAGTGGGTGGAAACAAAATGTGATGATTGGAATCTCTATTTAATTGTAAAGGAACAGAAATACGTATGAAGGACGTATATTGCTTGGTCTCTTTTGGAAATATATTTAAAATGGAAAAATCATCCTTAGAAATTTAGCTTTGAAATGATTTTTCTATAAAACAAATAAAAAGTATTAGAATAGACCATAAAGGAAATCCACACTTGATTGTAAAATTGAATATAGTTTTAAAAGAAATAGACCTTCTGTTGTAATAAAAATGACAATAAATTAATCAAATGTACAGTTCGGGTTTACACATTAGAATAACAGCTTGAAAATGATATAATTTTAGCATGTTAAGGACATCAATGAACTCAAATCACATAGAAAACTAAGTAAAAATTAAAACATTGCAAAATTTACCCCCCCCCCACCCAATCCTCTTATAAGTCGTTTTCTGTCATTGTTGGACAACATTTAAATTGGAGTCAAATCAGAGAAAATTTACCTTCGATTAAAGCACTCAAAATCATCCCTCTAACAAGCCTCCATGTTGTTTGGCCTTTGAGTGAAGGAGGGTCCAATTTAATCAAATTAAAAGTTTGGATGGAAATTAAGAATTTGCTAATAAAAGCCTTGCCAAGGATCATTTTTTTTTTGTAAAATTGACCCTTAAAAATTTATCAAAATGTTATAATTTATGATTCTGTACAAAATATGGCATCGAGATATTTCAAGAAAGTCCTCATTGCTAAAAAATGAGCTTTCTAGCTCAGTTAGTTATGGCCCTCTAAAGTTTTCCTTACGTGCCATGAAAAATTTGGGAGAAAATTTTCCCTAGCGGGTCTACGGCCCGAAAATTCCTCGAAAAATTCCTTAGAAAAATTTTTTTTTTTGAAAAATTCTTGAGAATTTTTTTGACATTCATTAGAATTTTTTTTGAAAAAATTCTTGGGGGAAATTTTATAAAATTTCCTCCATGGACCACATCCAATTAGGGGGCTGCCACATGTCCTCACGGAGTAAAAGGTGGAGGCGCGACATATTTTGTCTTTAGGGCTTTTATAAATTTTGGGGAAATTTTTATCTCTTTCCACACCGGCACGCAGCCAATCAAGGTTTGCACACGTGGACGGAGGGAGGGGTAGACCTTTGCGAACTTATCTTTAGAAAATAAAAACAAAATTTGGAAAAATTTTATTAAAAATTTCCCACGGGCCCAACCCCGCATCGCCCTTGTGGAGTCTCTTCCACAGACGCGCAGGGCCCGCACGTCAGAAAACTATCCCATTCTCCCTCCCTTTGGTGAATTTTTCCAAATCTCCACGTCCACCTCTGTCTTTCTCCATTCCTTCACACATGCGATGGATGTTTGGAGTGCCAGTGTCCTTAGCCAGACACGTGGGTGTGTGGGACTTGTTTTTATTTCTCTCTTCTTGGGCGAAATGCCCCAAATCTTTCCACCGTGCTTTGCCCTTCTCTCACCCTCTCCCGCTTTGGATTAGGGACCCGACATGGTCTTGGAGGACCAAAAGAGGCTAGGGTGCAAAATGGGAATTTTCTCCTGTGTAGGAAAAATTCCAAACACCACTCTATATCTCGCTGACCGAAAAAAATGGGTTTCTTCCTTGCGAATGGTCCCCTTGGGGGAACTTTTGAACCCTCAAAGTTGCATGTCCATATTAGAAGTTTAAGGAGTTAGGAGTGACTTCTTTATATCACAAAAAAGGTTAGAAAATTTACTATATAATGGGAATGGTTAGGGAAATTTGAATGGAAAGGGTGAGAAAAAACAAGGTTGAAACTTTGAGACTATAGGAGCGTGGGTATATGGTGATTATTTTATCCCTAAACCTAACCGAAACTTCTAACCTTAAAATGTGGACCTTATGACCTCTGGAAATAATCAATAAATGAAAAGTATGTTCTAGTTAATTTTAGACTTGTCTCCAGAAACCTGATAGTGTCAAGTGTTTGTCTTGTACTTGGTTGGGGACAACTTCTAATAAAAAACAATTATTCCATAATTTTCCTGACTACCCTAGGTTGTTCTTGGGTTCGCAACTGGGTTGATTTTAAGGGCATCACAAAATCCATAATTATAAATGAAATAAAAATATAAGGGAAATATATAAACATTGCCCTGATAAACTTGAAATCTCCTCGCTATCTTTCCCCATAGGCTAGGAGACTGAACACCAAGGTATCAAAAATCTTCTTTGTTGTTTTCTGTCTTCCCCTCCTCAAAATGAGAACCCCCCCAAAAAATCTTCAAATTTCTTGCAGGATAAATGAAATAAAAATAACATTGCCATATTAAAAAAAAATATCACTTCAAAGTGTTTGTTAATAACTACGAACTTCCCTCTTTTGAACATTAAAGAACCCCTATGCACAGATCTCATTGAACATGAAGCTCAAAGAAGAGAAAACACTAATTGAAAATGTAACAAGGATAAACCATGATGCCCCATATACTTAGTCTGAGACATTCTACTTACTTCCTAATATTGCCTAATAATTAATTCTCTCTAGGGCACAAGTGGTGATTAAAACGACATCCATAACTTCCTCCAAACTGGTGGTGGTGATGGTGAAGCTCAGATGCGTCCAAGATTTAAACGCCACTACTTAATACCTTTTTAAAATTTTCATAAAACAAAAATCAAAGAGGAAAAATACTATTTTCATGGTCGACCAATGGAGAATCCCAATAATTTAAACAACTTATTACAATTTTGGGTATGGTCGAAGACCAAAGGGGTCATTGATTAAGGTCAAAGATGCAAGATCAAGACCAGACTAATATAAGTATATATTGTATGGATGTGGCTAACTTAAAGGATTCATAAAAAATTTACACTTACGTATTTTATATATCTGAGTCAATAGAATTTGACTAATCAAGTTAAGTATTCAAATGTCAAATTTATTTCCTTGCACTTTTTTTTAATCAATGACAGGAAATAAAAACCAATCAACATTAATTCATTTGTGTCAATGCTCAAGATTAGTCATATCCACATATTTTTCTTTTTAAAGGGTTGAATTAATTTGATAAAAGACGATATTTAACTCCTTAGAATGGCTAAGGGCTTCCCTATCAATAATCCTATACATGAGCTACAATCGAGCTGTCATAATATCATACGCATTCACAACCACAGAGTCTTTTTTAATTCTCTTGAATTGTGTGAGCAATCACGATATCTAAAAACTACATACTAGTTGCGTTCATTACTCCATTACGATAAATCTTATTTTAAACGCCAATAGTAGCCAAACAATTCAATTTAATAATGATTTACTGCTACCTTGCCAATTTACGTTTTCCAATAGTCACTGGTATGGTATAAAACAATATTATCTTTCCATTTCATTAGAAATTTCACAATCTCTCTTCTCTTACTATGCACATTCTTGAACAAGTTCATCGTTATTTGTGATTTGATGTCATAAAATGTTATCTACTCTATGTATTAATGACAACCTTATAAAATAATTAAACAGATTTGATCAGCAGTCTTTTAATATCTAAATATTATGTTTCCCATTCCTGAAACTCCTTCCTTCTTTCGGACTCTAATCACATGACTGACAGATCCTTACATTAATACCGAATCTGTTTATTTCTAGCAAGATACTAGAAAATGTCAATATTCAATTTCATGGACAACACAACAACGAAATGCCACCCAATTGCCCAATCTCATTCCATATAGGAAAGTGGACCACCAAAGTATTCATACCGATAAATTATATATCCAAGCATATCATGTACCGAAACATTACCTAAAACTAATTGGTAATCACATACCAAAAAGCCAAGGCCAAAATAGGGAATATGCTTGTAAAACTTGATGTGTTAAAAGTGTTGATACGTAAAGCACCATGTATGGTGGTATATGAAAAATTCATGTGCAGGAGTACAGCCTTCGGGGATAAAACATGCTCGTGTGGATTTGTGTCATATACAACCATATAATATGCTATACAGATAGAGCTGGTGTATAAACTATATGTTGTAACATACTGTGCCACCATCAACGACTATTCTATGCGAATAGATTGATAATCGCTAGGAACCCTTCTCTGTGACATACTTCCCCCACTTTAATGAATCATCACTCTCGATGATTCTCACTCTATTAAATGAAATCAAATTAATCAAAATCATATTTTATCCAATAATAAGGAGAAAACAGTCATGTCATTTTCCATAACAAAAAATTACACATTTTCAGATCTGAAAACTAAATATACTTGGTTGTAACACAACACATTAACAATAAAATATTGCCACAACAGAAACCATAAAATATGACCAATTTTTCTCATTACAACCAGTCATAAACATGACGCTTTGTTTACTTATTTTAATAGATAGTATAGTACAGATAGTTCACTAAAAACAAGCCATCAACCACAACAACAAACGAGGGAAACATGTGTTATCATGTTAAACACTTGACAATGGCACATTTGTTCAACGTAACACATACCAAAAAAATTATTTTGGTCCCCTAAAGAGGTCTGTTGCTGTTAAAGTTGTGGTCAAAATGGCCTGAATCCTTTTGGAAATAAGTTGAAAGAACTTAGCCATCATTTTAGCAGTTTTGAAATAGCGCCAGCAAATATTTGTGTCCGACACAATAAAAAGTGCGCCCATTGGAAATTTATTTGGAACCCTAAATGACCATGTCGACATCAAAATGTGCTAAGTAATTCCCCTTTGGCATAGAGAAAGAAATGTCAACATTGTTTTAAAACATGCACATAAAAAAGTGTGCCAAGGACGCTAAAGAATGAGGCAAACCCACATCAAAATATGGTGTTAAGTAAAATTCCCCTTCGGCACTGGAAACTTCATGTTGACATCAGGAACATGTGCTTAAGGTGCAAAAGATTTGTTGACACTAACATAATTACGCCAAGGCAAATTTGTCACCATGGCGACACTTTAAAAAAGGGCGCCAAGAAAAGTGGTTGACGGTACTAAATGTGATATTTCTTATAAATATGTGGTAACACCGTCATTTTCACATTTGAAAATAGTGAAAGATTCCCTCTACACCTGGTAACGATCCCATGTCACACCCGAATTCCATTTTGAGTTTAGGGACCCCAAACATTGTCATTCATCTTTGTTAAACTGGGTAAGTGGTTTTTATCACTCTTTCGTTTGTTTGTGGTTTAGGATTGTTATAAAAGTTAAATCTAAAAAATGAATAAAACTTCCACCCAATAACCATTGAACACCCCTTATCCCTCCTTCCAGATTGCAAATCTAGAAGGCTATACCATTCCCTAGAAAACCCACCAACCTCTCTTTGTTATTTTGCAAATCAAAAAGAGAGAGGAATCTGAAAACGTTGAAAGAAATTGCAAAAGAATTCATCTTTTCCTTCGGTTGCAATTTCTTTTCATGGTGCAAGGCCCATTGTCACACCTTGGCGCCATTGTCCTATATGCACATATACATAATCTGTGGCCCAATAAAACTTAACAAATCTTGTAAGGAACGGGTGCATCCCAACCAAACATCAACATTTGATGTGTTGCCCCCCAAATTTGTGCAGCTATTTTCCATTTGTGATTGAACTTATTTACAAAATCTTTGAAATTGTTGCCGGGGTGCACTTAAAATCCATGCCAACTCATCTTTCTAGTGCCCAGTTGAAGCAACATATTTCCAAGGCGCTGACGCCAGAACTGGACACAAACATGCAATGTTGTGTGTTACAAAACCCACACCCCGCACCTTTTCCTCAGTGTTAAGACCTTTTTACAAACACTCTAAAATCACACCCCTTATAACCCTTTGGCGCAATATTTCCCCTGTTAAACAAAGTGTCCTCTGTCTACCGTCTCTGATTGCTCAATTCTATCCTCCCCAATAGTTGCACCCAGCCTTTTTAATGCGTTCTCGTACACAATCATGACTTTATGAACGTTGCGCCTTGCGCCTTAATTGCCTTAGGCTAGTCATTCTTCTTTCGTTACAGACTTTCGTCAGGCTTATTAACCATGATGCGTCTGTGTACACTGTGTTCTTTTCTATGTTTGGTACCTCTTGATTCTCCTTGCAGACATAAAACTAAAGGAGCTATCCTCAAGAATCACACAGTCCTTTGCGGAGCAAGAAGCCAACCAAGTCTCAAGGTAAGCTTAATTTGATAGTAGCTAAGTTGAGCACTGAAGTATAAATACTAGTAAAGTTAGTGATGCCTGACTCAACACAGTAGAGAGGTGATGCTCATATCATTATGGACTTGAGATCTGCTGGCCAAATGATATGGAGGATTCTGGGCAGACAACCCCTACTGCCTGCTAGTGGTACCTAGTCTGAGACAAAAAGTACGACCGTTACGGGATTGCTGTGGCGGCAAGTAAGTTGTTTCTGGGGTTTTTTTCTGCCATCTATTAATAACGGATCTCATGTCATGCTCTTCGTTTGGCTCAGTGATTCTATAAACAAAGGCCACAAGAAGTGTCGAGGAATAAAAAAGGAAATATGGTCATCCGACCTAACGCGCGTCACTTTGAAATAACTCTGGGCTCCCTCATCATAGGCAGTTTACATCACCGTCAAAACATAGAAATTGCAAAAAGGCGTGGGACGACACTGAAGACAAATGTATGTAAATGATGAATTGTTGAACTATTACCGTAAGAACAAAAATCTTAGTGAGCCGGATGTTGAAGAGATTTGCAGACCATCCATCGATGATTTCATATGATTGGCACTGCAGATTTATAATGCTTAGTTGCCTTGTCCTAAGCAGTTGGTATATAGGCTTCTGAGTCATCAGTTCCATTAAATGATGTTGAGGGTACATAGATACATGCGAAGAATGTCCTTCACAACCTTTTTAGCTGGGAGAAATCATCAGCGTACCATCTCTCAGCAGCTTCAACGGTCCTGAAAAAGGGGGAGTTCTATATGAATTCACGTTGTGTTAACTGTAGCATCAGCGAGGGATTTTGCGGGAGCCTCCTAGCAGAAAATGGGGTATGGCGTTCCATGTCAAAATAGAGGACATAATTACCTAGAGATAAGGATCGGA
Source organism: Taxus chinensis (assembly GCA_019776745.2). Classification (NCBI taxonomy): domain Eukaryota; kingdom Viridiplantae; phylum Streptophyta; class Pinopsida; order Cupressales; family Taxaceae; genus Taxus; species Taxus chinensis. The sequence goes on along the minus strand of CM034152.1, from coordinate 733,186,304 downwards.
GAAATCATCCCTCAGTTTTAAAGATCAACGACGCCTTTTATATGAGTTATCTGCTATAGAGGCTGAATCTGAGTCATGGTCGAGCTAGCCCTAGTGTGGTCACTGTCATAAAGAAGTAGGGGGCATTGTTCACTAAGTTTCCCACATTCCTTCTCCTATATCTTAGGGCAGTACAATGGTTGCAGGGTGAACCTCCTTGCCGACTTATCAACTACTAATTATGGTATGCGGGACCCCCTCCCCCAACGCTGATTTCTCTTGTGTATGTTTTCATAGGCGGTGCAACTAATCACCCCATAATCATGAGGATTGCTATTCGAAGAGGATAAGAAAGGAACTCACATTCCACACCTTACAGTGTGCTGACTTCCACACCAATTGCACCACTAATTAGGTAAGTGTGGCGTAAACACGTAGTTGCCTGAGTCTTGAATTGCTGACTATCGTAAATCATAATTTCCGAGGCTAGAATCCTACCTTTGCTGTCAGGCACTTCCTTCCCAAACTGGACAAACTAAATTGATTCCTATTGTCACGGTCCCTAAGATCTGCTATGGGACATATACATCGACCGGACTCGTGAAATAGAATCGTCTCATGGTGGACATAGGTCACTCCTAGGCTGGCCTCCTGGAAGAAATCAAACCACTCTCTACTGGCGTCTGCCAATCATTTACAAAAGTGGCAGTCCAAGATACCTGTCTTCAAGAAATCTTTGATTGCCATAGTTATATCTGTAACATCATGCGTTTATGGGGGATATGATTGCCGTTCGTAGGCAAATGTACAGAGCCATAGTTGCACCACCATCAAAGTACCATCCCGAGGGAAAGGGTCAAGCACACAGTCTTGGAACAATTCGCACGAGCTATTTTGTACAAACAGAATGGTCTCTTTATCTACATCGGGGCGGTAGATTTCACTGCTTCTCCTTTCAGGTGAAGATCACACTCACCAAGGTGCTAACCACAATTTCACTGAAGTGATAAAAGAATAAGATTTTAAAGAGGTGGGGCTGAGACTAGCAAGCAAGCGAAGCAATCGATCCTACCAACGAACCTCACACTACTGCTTCTCTAGAGCATATCTCGTTGGTTGACTTGCCGTTCTCACCATGACTCATTAAGAACGATACGAGACCAACACAGTGTCGAGGACATCATACATCCTTCAGTGGATGTGGACCTACCATCTACAACCACTGACGGTTACCACCACTCATTCCAGTACTTTACCTTATTTCTCTCCAGCCTTGTTGTCAAAAAAAAACCATCTACCCATGCATGTTTCTTTGTCTCTCCCTTCCTCCCTTCCATCTCCACTCTTCCATCTTCTCCTCTCTCGTGGATCTGTCGACTAGTGTTCCATCAATCAATTAAGAGATCCCCTTCAACATCCAGGACCTTTTTATTATCATGTTAGTAACACCAGGACCCCACAAGTAGTAGCACGTTAGATCCATTGTCGGATTCCGCCCATTAGTCACAAGTTGTCTCAATGTTCTTCATCTGCCAGCGTCTCACTTTACTGTCCTTTCCCTTTTTCACTCTCCATTTCTCTTCCCTTCCTCATCTGACTCCTCCCATAACGTCAAGATGGATTTCGACTGACACGTGGGTCAAATTTAAAGACGTAGAAAAAGTTTCCATATGCATCTCATGGCTATTCTCGCTCATTCCGATAGTAAAGGGTCATAAAAAGTCATGAAAGTGTAACTTGCTGCTTCAAAAAGCACTTCAGGAGAGAGGGATCTGGAAATTGTATATTGGATCCATATGTAAAGAGAAGAAATATTTGTCATTATAGACTTTACAATGCGCCCCAAGGTCACCATGGGAAACCTCATCTGAGAGTCTTGTAAGGAGAGGCTTTGTCGCAGAACGCGTATACTCCCGCACTGCAACAGGGGGGGACTAGGGAGGCAACTGTGGGAGGGGGAAGGGGGGGCGAAGGAGTGGCGAGAGAAGAGAAGAATGGGGATATGGGAGGAAGGAGGGAGGAAGTACAGGAAAGAGAGCGGGGGGAGATGCGGGGAGGGGGGAGGGGGGATGGAAGTGAGGGAGAAGGGTATGAAAGGGGGGGAGTAGAGAGGGGAGACACTTTAGATGACCTCTACAAGACGCTTGAGGAAGAAGAAAAGAGGAGACGAGATACTAAAGGAACAAAATAACCATCTTCTACAAGCATTGCAAAGAATGGGAAATGCACCTCCATGACTGCAGACGAGCCTCTGGAAGTTCTCATGGCAAAATATAAAATGAATCACCAAGATTAGCGAACAAGGAATGGAAGTATCTCCTGGATAGATCGAATCCTCAGAGATAGTGAGGGAAAAAAATCAAGAATTCACAGGCTTATACCAGAGTCTAGGATCAGAGAAACAGGAGCTGCATAGGCAGTAGCAGGATCCCTCTCTGAGGAGGTTTTAGGACAATCTAGGTCTTTACAACATGAACATTTAGGCAATGGTTTGGATACTCATTCGATTATGGACACCTATTAACAAGGTCGGCATTCATTGCTATCATGACTGCAACACATCACAAACTGCTTTCATTGCATTTGGCATTACAGACTTGATCAAATGGTAGTATATCCTTAGAAAGAATAGAAAAAATCTAAGGGGAATCCCCTGGATTGTAAAAACATAGAATGGATCGCAGTATGGTGCTCTCTTTGACACTATGGCGTCTAAGAGGAGTATTTATCTAGTGCATCATTCCACGCTTAAGGGCGAGGGCAGATGATACAACTCCTACGATTCTTCAAAGTCTATCAAACTAAACCTTCTTGGCTTTACGTCGTGATTTCACTTGTGCATACTTGATGAGGTACAAAAAAAAAGTGAGTACACCGGGCACCTGACATAGCGCAAGGCTGAAAACGATCAAATTACAAAAGAGTATTGGCAACCATTTTCCAGGGTCCAGACACAAACATCAACCTTCTATAACAATCGATTAGCAATGTCTGGAGTACCGAGATTCAGCTGTCACATCACCTCTCCTGCATTTCAGAAGCAAGTACACTACCTTTTCATAGCATAAGAGATTGGATGCACGCAAGTAGTTTCTTTCGTTGTGTACGCTTTGATCTTTTTGTAAAAAATATTTAAAAATTATGTGGCCTTTACGATTAATCATCCATGTGCATCATGGGATGTACCATCCCACAAACTTTCCCAAGTCAAAAACTTTTAATTTTTTTTTAGATATTTTGTAAATATCTTGTAAGATATTTTGTAAATAGTGGTTGCTTATTTTTGTCTTCTTTCTCCTTCTCCTTCTTAAATTACTGGAAATTATTTTTTTATTCCAAGTGGACATTTTGGTATGGAAAAAAGAGGCGAAGAAGAAATACTTTGTGCTTTTTGTAACAGAAGAAGATATTAAATATATATGTTAAGAATGTATGCCAATATATGTGTTATACATCAGAATCTCTCTTAAGTTAGGTCTTGTTCTATTTGTTGGATTCATGATTTTTATCATCCTTATGTTCATAAGTATTGCTTGTTTGTTGATGCAAGGAAGTTTGGATTGTTTACTACCAACCCAAATCATAAACCCTCTGACCCTTCTGTTTTGGAATTCATTTCTTTTTCTCCCTTCAGATCTACCTCCTCCATTCCTTCCTCTTACATTTATGTTCATAGTTGGAATTACCTCTACTGGGATGAGATCCCAAATCCTTGAAGTTAGAATAGTGTAGATTACATAGATTCCTACTTGATATAATAGCAATAAAACTAGTTTTGCCTTTGTTGTCTCAAAGAGGGGCTATGCCCTGCACACTGTTGGCATGTTTCCCCCATGATCTGCCTAGCCGACAAATTTTCAAACTAACACAGTTTTTAATTTTCCCAAGTCTTCTGAAGTTGTTGTGTTTAGTACTCACTTATTTCTTCTAGACCTTTCCTATCGCAAATTACTATTTTTTGTTAATTCTCCCAATGATGTTCCATTCTACAATAGCTTACCAAATAAATAAAGGGTTTTGTTCTTTTCTTCTAGAAATTGCAACCTATTTTATGCATGTGTTTCTTCTAAAAATTTATTATATTCTTCCTTTTTCTTTCCATTACCTTTTCACTACACTAATTTATATGGTGTAATTAAGAGCTAACATCTTGACTTACTTCTGTCTCTTTTACGAGGCAAATATTCTATTGCAAATATTTTCAGTTATAGCCATTTGGATTTCTCTGCACAATGCCTTTCAAAAGTAAGATATTCAGTTTACATCCGACATTTAATTTATTCAGTGAATGTATAATACATATTAAAGTGTTTTTTGGTATGAACAAATTTATGCGTACTCATGTTGCTTAGGGCACATTAAGATTGTGACCATGGCGGTTTTGAGCCATGTTGCACACATTGTAATGCGGTTTTTCGGAAGACTCACCCTATATGGGGTCAAATGTGACTATGGTATATCCAGACAGATAGCTTACATCAGTTTATAGAGTTTCTTGGGTCACATTATCTAAAGGGACCATACCTATTTGGGTTTGAAGGAAGAAATAGATATTTGAGCGGCTTCTTTAATTAATTGGGTTTTAGTGCTCTGAGGAAGGTGTTGACCCGACGACAGGAATATTTTGTATGCGTTATGTGAGGCATTATTGAAGAGTAAGGAACGAGCTTTATAGGGTGAGTAATAATTACTGATAGCATGAGAGCTGATTTTCGAGGAGAGAGCATAAGATAGACATGATAAAGAACCCCTTAATATTTGACATCTTGTGCATAGGGTAGGGAAGATATGGTGTGAGGAATAAGTGACTCTCCATCAGTTTTGAGTAGAAATAAAACATCAGAGTCACGTTCATCTTTTTTTAGGGGCCGATGTTATTACGTGCTTGGTCAATCCTCTAGGGCGTGTTTTAGCCCTCCTTGTGTTGTCTGGCTGCTTTGCTGCAGCATCAAATAGTAGGGCTTGGTGTCCTTGTATAGGGTTGGTGCTCACTACTAAATTAGGGTTGCGTTCGCTACTAAAACAGGTTTGGCGCTCCTTGTGGGGGTGTGCTTCTCACATAATTATTCTAAAACATATCAATAATAAGATTGTGTTTATTATGTGGGGTGTTCTTCCTATGCGGGAGTCGCCACTTAATGTTGGTGTCTCTGTGTATCTTTTTTCCATTGATCTTGCTTATGCTTTTTGATTCATGCTTATGTGGACACAACATATGGCGGTCATGGTGATATGAATGGTTATATAAATGATAATAAAACTACAATAATTATAAGCGATTGATCATCCCCCATCTCAGTTCCTCTTGTGCATTAACAATTCTTGTGTTCACATCGGTTAGTCCTCGCTTTGCAGAAGTGTGACAACTGAAGGAGATCTAGAAGACACAATATGGAGGAACGCAAATAATTAGAGAGAAACTCAGACTAATTGAAATTCATGTTCCCTAAGACACGGATGTTGCTTGACAATAGTGAAACATTAAAATATATGAAACGTCGTAGCGTATCAGAAAATCTATTTCAGTATTTGCAGATACAAAAGGGAAGACGCATGTAATAAACGTAAGAACTACAAACCCTATGAGGTGTGTGTGCATTGAGAAGTTAACTTCAAATAGGTGGTATGTAATCTAAAAGAAGATTTGGTATTCCATAGGATGTAGAACATCAAATTTAAGATTGAAATCAAGGATTTGACAAAATCCATAAAGATGAAGGAAGATGCATGTTCCGAGTATGAAGACAAGTTGAAGGTGCTTGAATCAAATTGGAAGGATGCAACTAGTGAGTTGAAGATGTATGAAAGATTTGAGAATATATCCAAGGATATTTATGAGTGTCTATAAGGAAAAAAGACCTAGGTGACAAAACAAGTGTAGGGTTTGAAGGAGAGAAAAAGAAGGATGATCATGAAGCTAGTACGAGTACTATATGAGATGAGAAGATAAAAATAAGGGCAGATCCAAGAAGGTCTAACGTAGTTAGAAAACCTAATGCTATGAAGGTATGGTTCTCTATTCAATGGATATTGTTATGTTGTTGTGATTTTGGTCATAGAGCTAGAGATTGCAAAGAAGATGGCTCCAATGAATGATGTAGGGTCCTCAAGGTGAAAGTTCCTCTGATGTGAATATTGACATAGAGCTAAAGATTATAGATGGAATCTCAAGGTGTTTAAACCTATAAGGAAAAATAATGTTTTTGTTTGTTTCAAAGTGTTACAAATCAAATCATATAACAAGTTTTTTCCAAAACAAGAAGAAGTTCATTCCAAAGTTAGATTCAAAGGATAAGAGGAAGGATGATTAAGTGAAGAAGGTCAAGAAGATTGATTCTCATCTATTTATACATTGTTAGAATACTATTAAAGAGGATTCTTGTGCTAACAAGAGTGAAATCAAGGCCATCAAGCCTAAATAAAGTCAAAAGGGTATGTTTTCTCAAGTTCAAGAATATCATTGGTTCCTTAGTACTTCAGTTCATGACAAAGCTAAGAAAGTTAGAAGTTTGGGATACCTCCAAGGTTGTAAGGTATGTAAAATGAATCCTCACTTGTTTTGTTGAGTTCTTTCTCTTATAGGTGTATACATTTTTGAGTCATAAGTTCATGTCATGGTTTTTTATGGTCTTGAAGCTTGTTATCATCTTGTTTTGGTCTATGTTTATGTATGCAAAAGGATTTCATCTTGTCTCAAGTCAATGTTGTCTCAGAAGTCTTTGTGTTGTCTTGTTTTGTATCATAAAGTTTTGTCTCTATGTGATGCCTGGGAAAACAACCCACTTGAGACCCAAGAAACAACCTAGGTTTAGTCAGGAAAATCATGGAATATTTTTTTTTTGTTTAAAGGAACCAACAACCAGGTTCTAAGACAACAATTGTCACTAATAGGTTCTAGAACAAGTCTAATTTACTAGAACATACTTTTCATTTATTAACAGTTGTATGTGATCACAAAGTCCAAATTTTAGAGTTATAAGTTTCAGTTAAGTTCGGGGGGGTAGTTTAACACCATACCCACTCTCTAATAGGATCAGGGTTTCAACTTTTTTTTCTCACACTAAATAGATACCAAATTTTCCTAATTCATTCCCATTGGATAGGAAATTTTCTCACATTTCCAATGATATAAAGAAGTCCTCATAACTCCTTGTAAAACTCCAGTTATGGACCAACGGACTTTAGGGGTCATATTTTCCCAAAAGGGACATGTGTCGAGTGGGGAAGAAAAACAATTTTTGGGTTGGTGGGTCACGGGGCGGCATTTCGAATTTTTCCTTGCGTAGGGAGAAAATGTCAATTTTCTCCCATGCCTCTACTATGCTGCTAGGGATATGTGTCGGGCTCCGAGCCATCACCAAGAGAAAAGAGGGAAGGTCGCGGCGATGGGAGAGTTTGGGGAATTTCGCCGAGGGAGGAAAAATGGAAAGGTTTCATACGTAGGTCCGCGCATCCACAAAGGATAATGCCGAGGTTAGGGTAGGAGTGTTAGGGCCACAGGGTTTTCAAACAAAATTTTCCAAAATTCAACAAGGTCGTGAGGGTTCCCCCCCCTCTGGTAACACCGCATGCTACCATGTGGCAACCTGTGATAGGCCGCAGACTGGTGGGGAAGAAGGTAAAAATTTTCCCCAAAAATTTTAAAAAGGCCCAAGAGAGAAAAACACGCCGCACCACAACTGCTGCCCCCATGAGGACACGTGTCATCCTTTGATTGGTTGTAGGCCAAAAAATGAAATTTCAAAAAATTTCCCAAGCAAACTTTCAAAATTTTCTAAGGATTTTAACGGGAAATTTTCAGGCCGCGGGCCCGCGATGGAAAATTTTCCCAAATTTTCCCGCCAAGGCAGGAAAACTTAGGAGGGCCATAACTTTTGCTAGAAAGCTCATTTTTGGGAAAATGAGGAATTTCTGGAAATCTCTCGATTCCCTCTTTGTAGATGGATCATAAATTTTACATTTTGATATAGTTTGAGGGGTCAATTTTACAAAAATGATCTGCAGGATTTTATATAGCAAACTAGTAATTTCCAACTTATAAATATGATTCAATTTGATCACATCCTTCACTCAACGTGCCAAACAGACATGGAGGATTATTCTAGGAAGGAATTAGAATGTTTTGGGAAGGTAAATTTGCTCAATTGATTCCAATCTAAATTTTTCCATCAATTGACATAAAAATGACTGTGAAAGGGATTAGGCTCAATTTTGCAATGTTTAAATTATTTTCTTAAGTGTTCCTTGTCAATTTGAGTTCATTGATGTCATAGAATGCTAAATTATATCATTTCCAAGTTGATTATAATGTGCAGGCCCAAACTATACATTTTTAATTAATTTTATTTGCCAGTTTTTAAAAAAAATTACAAAGGGATCAAATTAAAAGAGGTCCATCTAACTTTTCATCATGCAAGTATGGAATTTCATTTCCATCTAATCTAATACATAGTTGTTTTTAACAACCATTCTAAATCAAAAGTGCAAATACTAAATTCCATTTTACACATTTCCAAAGATACAAAATACAACATTATTACCACGTACATTTCTTCTTTTCAAATAGATATCTAACTATCTCTTTTTCCATACAATGAAACATTGAATTCAATCCAACAATGCATATGAAATAAGATCTTGCAATTATTTATTCACTTCAATTATAAAAATTTACGTCTTTCAATGTTTGAATGTAAATAGCACATTTCACTCTCTTTATTTCAAATGTATAGAACAAAATATAAATATCTTCCACAATCAATTACCAAATCTTTTCTTCACAAATATATATTAAAATTTCATACACTTCAAGTGGGAAAGGTTACAAATTAATTTATTTCACAATGGGCTGGGGAAAACTGTCTTCTTCTGCTCTAGAACAACAAACATGCAAATTTTCTTTTTCTTCCAAATTGATCACAAAAAAAGTGGGGGAAAGGCAACACTCTCCACCCAACTAAGACATCCAATGAAAGGAGAATCCATCCTTCATCATTGGCCCCTGAGCCCCAACCAAAATACAGTAAGGGGTGTGGTTTAACCCACAGCAACAACAGGATTCCACAACACAAATCATTCTTTCAACATGCACATTTTAATTCCAAAAACACAACTCAAAAAAAAATAGTAGTTTACAACTACATTTGAAAATATTCAAACAGAACTCAATCTTGATCATGCAAGCCAAAGGAGAAAGGACAATGGGGGAAGCTACGTATGCCTCCCAATGGGAATCAGGAATCCATCATAAAAAACCTCCAATAAATTTCACCACACATATCCTTATGCCCCCAACAATCCCTCCTTATGCCCCCCACAGATTTCTTTATGCCCCCCATAGATTTCTTTATGGGCCCCACAAGTAAGAAATGCAAGCTATTTCTTTTCCATGGTGGATCCCAAACCCAAAATCCCTCCACAAGAATTTTGATGCCACTGGCATTCCCTTATGCCCCCCATATGGATTTCCCATAGCCTTCTCCTACACCATTCCTATGGTATTCTACCCAACCAGCCAACAAAAAAATAAAAAACATGCACCATTCATTCATATACAAAATAAATAACAAAAACAAAAGAAGAGCTAAGGTCCTACCATTCCATGCTAGCTTTTGTTTGCAACAATAAGCTTTCAATGCCAAAAACACAGTCCCAAAAAAACAATGCCAAGTGTGAAATTAGCTCCAATCTCCTCCAAAATCCACAAGAACTCCAAACAGTAAAAATGTGCCCCCAAACAAGTTTGCAAAAAAATGATTCAACAACCCAAAAAAAAAACAAAGAGTTTTGAATTTTATAGAAGAGGGAAGAGAAGAGGATGAAGTGGATCCATGTAGGATGCCATCTCACACATCCTCAACTCCAACACCAAGAACAAATTTCATTCTCCCAAGCACAATAAATAAGTGGGTGAAACTATGACAAATTTATTTGCACACCCCCAAAGGCCCACACCCCAAAGGACTACAAATTAAATAACATGTAAGAAGAGTGCAATAAAACATGCAACCTGATTAATAAAATTCTTCAAAAAGGGTTAAAATCAACCCTCCAACCATATATATGGTTGGTAAATAGCTTTAAGAGGCATGGGATAAGTTTTACTTGTCCCATAAGCCTCCAAAAACATCCCCAAGGACAAATTCGAATTTCCAAGGAGGTGGAGTATTTCATACTCCAAATCTGACTTACACAATTCATACACAAAATTACCCATCTCTTATATATTTAATACAAAGGAAACAACTTATATAATTACTTTCCCATATCCCAATTTGATTTATTTATCTTTTAACCATATGTTTTCTCACATTAATCTACCACAATTTAATTAAATAAAAGAAAGGGACACATCACTAATAAAATATATACAACAATAATAAAAAGTAACCACATTAATAAAATACACAAAACCCATGGTCACATATAAAGATGATCCCCCCATGGGAATCCCTAACAAGAAACAAACACAACACAATAAAACAATTTACCATCGTGACCTGGTTGAATTCACGTAGAATTCCATTGTGGTTGGTCTCCAATCCCCCGATGTTTGTTGTGATTTTTAACCTGTGAAACAAAATACCTCCTTCGGCCTCGTGGCCATATCAAAATTCCAAATGAATATAACATAATTCAAAATCCATCAATATATATATATATATATATATAATATAGATATATATATATATGATTCACAACAAACATCCCAACAAATTCAACAATATCATTATAAGTTTCATCATAACATATATAACATCAATTTTACATTCAATTTTCTCGTCTACTCAAGTATATCTGAATATCACATGTCCTAACACAGCACCCATATAATATATATATATATATATATATATATATATAATATATATATATATATATATAACCATGTCCAAGTAGTATGTCAATCATCTATATAAAATGTTCTCCAACAATCATCATGCATCATATATGAATCAGATTCAATAGTAATCTAGGATCTGATTTCTAACATCATACTAAATCAAAACTATAAAAATGTTCATCACATAGTGCACAATATCATGATTAGTAATAAAATGTGCTAAAGGGAAGTGGGCACTACGCTCTGTCATATGTGGTTCATATCAGCATTAAATTGCCTTCTTCGAAATCATGGAATCTTTTCAAAATAGAACAGTGAGTCATGTGTAAAGAGGTATTAGTCTTAGTGGGAGTCACACCTATTGAAGTACAAATATCATCAATCCAAAATATCAAGGATATCAGTTGAAGTGTTATATCATATTTCTATTGTTCTTATTCTTGTACCTCTTGAAGGTCATGAGTTCTCTTTCTTCAAATTCTGTGGCTCAACTCTTTATAAAAAATATGGTATCTCAGTGTAATGTATAAGGTCCATGTTCACTATATCAGTCTTGTAGATATATCATGATCACAAAGTTTTTATATGCAATTGTATACTCACTATGTCGAGTAATCAAGATGTGATGTGGAGCTCTGTGACAGGAAGAGTTTGACTGAAGGTTCCGGAGGTTGATGAAAAAGTCTTGGAGGACATAAAATTCTAATAAGTTGATTTCATCGCTCGCCATGAATCTATATGACCTATTAAAACCGTTCTTTGTTATAATAGTGTTAAAGGGTGTTATGTGTGTCAAGATAAGTCCTTCACTATCTGTGATCAAGGTATGAGGAAGAGTAAGTGGTTCTCCCCATTTGGTTGAAGTCCAAAATGAATGGCTTCAAGTGATCCTGAATTGAGGAAGTTAATGATGTCACTTAGTTGTCTCAGACAAGATAAAATTGTGCAGTAAAATGCATAGTTTAGTGTAATATGCTTAACTACAATAAAAAAAATTGAATTCTATAATCACATAGAGATTACAAGTATGATCGAAGACTGAGAACTAGGAATACACTATGAATATTTGATAATACCTCTACAAGAACTATTAAGCCAAAGGGTGATTTTAAGACTGGTAAGTTGCTTCTGGATATGACATCAACTTGAAGAGATTTGGACTTATATCAAGGGTGTATAACTATAACCTATAGATTAAAAGTGGTTGAAGTAATAAAGAGGATAGTCTATAAAGGTGAAATATTTTAACGCTATAGGTAGAAGGTACATTGATAGGATTTTGAGTTCAAAAAGGGCATTAGTGAAGTTCTTGCTCCATAAGAAGAAGCTACAGGTACATCAAGGAACAAAGTTCAATAACAGTGAGGGTTTGAGACCTTGAAACTCTGATGAGTGAATTCATTGCCCCAAGTTGATATCAGATATGTAAAGTTTTATCTGAAGACTAATAATTCTATCCTCTATATCCCATAAAGGTTGCTAAGGTATGAAATGAAAATTTCTAGTTGGTTTTGTTGTATCTAAGCATGATAACAGTAAAATCAATGGTCAAAATAAGGAACTGCAAGGTTTAGTTATGAGAAAAGTATGGGACAATGATCCTGAAAAGACATTTTATTGTTGAAGCTCATGGAGTTAAGGTTGAAAAAGTAAAAAATTTATAGAGGTACAGTGATCTCAGGAGTCTTCTTAGGATTTTTATAGTAGGTTCAAAAGGATGAAGTTAGATCATAGGTAGAGCATGACTTCAGAGACTAAGTTTGTATTTATTCAAAAGAAATATATGTTTATGCTCAGCTCGTACTACTCAAAGATTGGTTGTTCAAATTTTCTAGCCACAATGACATGAAGAATTAAATGACATGGCGTGATCAAAGTAGATCATTTTTCATTGTCCCTACAAGTAAATTTGAAAAGTCACATATGGCAGTGTATTGTTTCTCTTTGAGTAACATGAATACCTACAATATATTAATGATGAAAAGAGGCAGTATAGGAGGCTTTTTCAGAGGTCTGTTATGATTCCCAAAGAATACTCTCATTTGGAAAGGTATGTCCTATGGTGGTTGATGGATTTTTTGGTACTTTCCTAAGAAACTATGTTCTTGCTCCACACTAAAATTCTACAAGCCTATAGGAGCTCAAATATTTATTTATAACAATGTTGTTGGAGTAATATATTGTCATCCTTTGTTGAGTTTTAATCAGGGAGTTGTATGAAGGTATTATCTAACTTTGAAAAAAGGATATGAAGTTGTTGAATTTGTTTCTTGACTACGTAAAAGGAAAATGTGAAGGTACAGGTACTAAAACTCAAGGGACTTTAAAGTCTTGTATGATTCTTAATAAGTTCTAAGAAATAATATCAAAGTGAGGGGGATTCTCTCTAAAGTGTAAGCCAATATTAAAACCTAGAAAATTAGACACCTACAGGTCAAAAAAGAAGAAATATCAGTGACAGAGGAATGATTAGTGCTCAAAGGCTTACTATCATGTTAAAAGGTATTATTTGTTCATCTCTTCATGTTTTGGAATAAGATGGTACAAGTTAGAATACCATGTTGTTTATGAGAGCTTGAAATTGTGTTAATTACTTCATATTAGCAACCTACAGTCATGAAGGTGCTCAAAATGTTGTATTTATGAGCCCATAAAAGGAGTTCAATATATTTCAAAGTCAAACAAGTATGTTCAAGTTTATGCCTATAAGGTAGATGTTTATCTCCAAAGTGAAGACTGAGACAATCTGCATGGGTCTTGGGACAATGTTTTGAGTGTAAGAAAAGGTTTTCCTTGATGATGTATAGTTGCTTCAAGTCAGGGGGGGTGACTTTTTTATCATCCATGAGATTAAAATTGTGTTCTCAAGTAAATTCAAGGTATGTATGGTCCTTTCTTCTTGATTCATGCATACAAAGGTGTGTATTTGACCTATCTTAGTTGGTACTGATTGTTAAAGATTGAAAATGAGTCTTAGGGCCTTGAGAAAATTGAAAAGTTGATTTCAAGGAATGTCAGCAAGCCTAGTAGTCTAAAATTGTGCTTCAGAGCTAGAGATAGAGGCATTTAACCCAAGGGGAGTTCCTATTGGTTAAGTTAAAGCATGATTGATTTGTAGGAGCATGAGGAAATTGGCCTAAAATGCACTGAAATGACTATTTAAGGGCAATTGGTGACTTGGGTGGTATGTAGAGTATGACGTTGTCTTGATATGCATGATTTTTGGTCTAAAAAATAATGGATTAGTGTCGACAATGATGGATCAGTGATATGTCATATCAAGGTATGTATGGTTCAGGTTACAGTCAGCTATAGTTGATTTAAGAAGGCTATAATAGGGTACAAGGTGATGATATGTTAGTTTTATATGCCTATAAGGATGGAAATGTTTTTTAGCTCATAACAAGGTAAGGATATGGTTCTTTCATGTTTTCTATGCATGTTCAGATGGTGAAATTGCTTCTTTCTAGGGGAATCTTTGTGATTTGCATGCTTGAAATGAGGTCTAGAATAATATTTTGGGAAAAAGTCAAGAAGAGTGAGCTTATTTGAGACATTTGGTTGATGTTTCTAACCAAAAAACAGAGGTATGAAGTTGATGAAGTTGAAGAAGGTAAGCTACGGGTATTCCTTTTTCATTAATGTAAAAAGGAGGAGAAGTTTAGGGTTTTTCCATCAATGACAAAGGGGGAGATTATTGGCATGGTTTCCTAGAAGGTGATGTCATTGATGAAAAACCATATTATGATAAAGTGATGTCATGATGTTTGAATTAAACTACTAACATGGGGAGGAAGAGGGGGGGGGGGTGGGAAAAAACAAAAATAAAACACTAACAAAATTCAAACCAAAACCAAAATCAAAAAACCAAAAAAAAAAAAAAACAAGAATAAAAAAAAGCGGTAAAAAAAAGGGGGGGGGGGGGTGGGGGTACAAAAAAAAAAAAAAAATACAACAAAAAAAAAAAAAAAAAGAAAAAGGGGGGGGGGGGGGGGTGGGGGGGGTGGGGGGGGGGGCGGGGGGGGGGGGGGGGGGAGGGGGGGGGGGGGGGGGGGGGGGGGGGGGGAAATACCGTAAAAAAAACAAAAAAAAACAAAAACAACCCGACCAAAACCCCAAACAACACAATAAATACAAAACAACATACCACGAAAAAAACAGAAAAAAAACAGAGGATCAACTCAAATAAAATACAATAACCTAAAAAACACAACACAAAAACAAACAAAACCACAATGACAACAAAAATCAAAAAAAAAGAGAGACACAAAAATAACAAACTCATCAAAAACCAAAACTAAAAAACAGAAAAAACAGATAAAAGTTGCATGAAAAAAAAACAAACAAAAAACGAAAACCAGACAAGAAACAAAACAAAAATAAACACACAAACAAAAACAAAAAAAAAAAGACAGGAACCAAAAAAACCCAAAACACGCGGGAGACAGAAAAAACACCACCCCACCCCCAAAAACACAAAAACAAATTGTTTTTTGGTTGATTTACAGTGATGCATTCTTTCTCATAGCAAGCACCATACAAGGTTCCAGGAGGTGTGATTGTTTGTGTGAGTATATTATGTGGTTACTTGGGGGGGAAGCAGGTTGACATGATGCATAAAAGGTTTTGAGGGTGCTTGAGCAGCCACAATAGTGGCATAGTGAAGATACAAGTGGTTCACAATGTTACATGTTCTCATTGGGAGTAGGTATGTTTTCTTGGAGGTGTGATAGAGTGCATTGGAGCCATTTGAGCTCATGGAAGAATGAAAAGGGGATATCTAATGTCATATGAGGTATGTTTGGGCCATTTATAGAGTTTCGTGTTATTTATTCATTGTTTAAGTGTGGTCATAAGTTGTTATATGAGACTATAGCATGAAAAACATAGTAAGTTATTAGTGACTAGGAAAATATGAGCATCTATGTGTGCTATTAGTCATATCATGATGATTTTGCTTGAGGACCATAGGTCAAATTCTAGTGCAATTCCAAGCTCAAAGTGCTAGTCGTCAAATGTTTCACTTTTTTGCATTTACTGTTATTCCTGTTGTGGGATCCCCCTTATGGATTTTAGGGCTATTTATACTGGTGAGTTAATAATGGTTTCACAAAATAATCAGGTACAGTTGATCATCCGATTTTTGGAAAGAATGTTAAGAACGGTTATAAGAACGGTCGTTAAAAAAACCCACAGTTAAACTCCTAGCTGGATGTAGTTTGGAGGAAAACTGAAGTTATACTAACCCCAATTTGATTACGAAAGTGTAAATGTACCTGATTGGAAATCTGATATGAATCCTTTAGGCATCCATATGTAATGTTTTTTGGTTGAAGTCATTTGGTATGAGGGGCCCCGACCTACAAAATAAGCAAGCTTTCTGGTTATAAACATATGGTGAGATATTTTCTACTAGCAATATGGTCCAAAGGAGTAATCGACCAATTACGATATTGGAATTTAATGAGATAATATGGATTTCCATGACGTTTCAATACATTTTATTGATCTTTTGATGGTGTTTTGAGGCTCAAACCAGGTTTACTAGTTCAAGGGCAGTTTTGGGGTGTCTTAATATCTATACGCTCCGTGTTTGGTCATATTGAGCTAACATCTGTGATTTTGAGGCATGATTCAAGGTTGTTGATAAAATAAAATTCAGATATACTTTCCAATGAAAATTATTGTCTCGATGCGTAATGACGCGTCATTTATAAAGCGTTTTGTACAGGGCATTCTTGCCAGTAACGATAGTATAAGAAAGCTTTTGAGTTCAACACATACACTATATTTTTTATGAGTTCTGAGTGGTTGAAGCCATTGAAGTGGTTTAGTGATGCTTTCTAGCACCTTGACGAGTATGAAGAGTAATACATAGGGGAATATAATTATCTATTGGAGCGATGAGTTCTGTAATGTTTTTAGAATTATTTTATGAGAAACCTTGGAAATAACCTTTTTGGCAGGTTCATTTGGTGAAGACAAATTTGTTGTGGGTTTTGAAGAGAACTATGTTTCATGAATTATAACATGATTAGATTAGTGAGTTATAAAGCGTTTATCTTCATTTCTTATGGAGTTGTCACATGTTTCACCTTTCGTCTTAGATTCATTTATTTGAAGATGTTCTGATGAAACAAACGCGGGGTAAACAGGTTTGTTAGAGGAATATTGTTCAAATGTTGTTGATGGTTGTTACACATGTATGAATTCTGAACCAGAGCTGATCATGAGGAGATTTCCTTTGGCTCGGAAGATACTACCGATATGAAGCAGAAGAATACCAGAAGCTGAATTAAACAATAGGGGCAGTGAACTACTTCCGTCCTCCTTTATCTTTTTATGTGCATTCCTTCAGGCTCTTCTTTCTCTTTACTTATTTTTGCCTTGCTCTTTCCTTTTCCCTTCTTGCCTTCATCGTGTATGACTAGATCCGGCATGAATTTCCCCGCTTGAGAATGTTATATGTACTTCCTAGTTGGTTATTCAGTCCCACTGTTTTTAAAACACAATCGTTTTAAAACAAATGTTGGTAAAAAACAAAGTAAAATCATATTGTTATTTTAAAATGATTTAGGTATCTCAATTAAAAAACAAACTACAGAAAGTAGATCTAATCTCATAGAACATGCTAAAGCTAGAATCAGAAATCCAAAGGTCAAATGATTGGTTTCTTGGTTCTCTATAGGTTTGATAAAGGTCTTTGGGATAGATCACCGGTTGAATGAGGGTGAGGTGAAATTAGTGGGTAGGTATCTATTCTAGGTTGTGTGGGAAAACATAACGACCGATGTCAGTCAGGGATGACTGACGGTGGTTACCTGTGTAACTAGTGCCAGTTACTATGAGATCTGGAAATGTCACACAACAAGCTAAGGTCTCCTTTGTGATTACAAAAAGGACTTTGGTTGGTCGGGATGAGGTATTGGGTGACTGGAGTAGGATTTTGCAAGGTTTTAATGGGTATATGGAGGTGAAAATGGGGAGAAGTTCAATAGGGGGCAAGGTAAACAATGGATGATAAAATGATGATGAAATGAAATAAACCAGGAAAGTATGATGTTGTACTTACTTGGATTTCATTTCTGAATGCCTGTGTGTGAGGGATGGAGGTGCTGATGATGGGTTTGAAGGTTGCAAGTGATCACCAACTGAAGAAAAGCTTCTGTATGGACTACATGTACACTCCTCTTTACTTGGTTAGATTAGATCATGGCTGGGATGGTTGTGTAAGAGAAGATGCTCAATCTCCTTCCTTGGATGCGAGTTTTCACTGGAATTTGCTCTTTGAAGATGTGTTATCTCTCTGAGATGCATTTTGGCTCATCAACTTTCTTCCAATGTTTGCCAACTTCCAACTTCCAACCTTGAGAATAAAGTTGTTTGGGAGTTAAAAAGGTAACTGATGGTAGTCCGGCTTAACTGGCGACGGTTGGGGGTAACCGATGTTGGTCAAGGCAGGATTTCCTAGGTTTACTAAACTAGGGAGATCCTCCTAGTTTCCTTTGATATCATGTCGTTATCCCATGGATTAGACTAAGAGCTTCTTGTAAGCATGCAGTAATGTCATTAGAGGGAATATAGGCATTGATTTTTAGGGTTTGGGTAAGTTTTAGTTAGTTATGACAACTTGCTAAGAATAGGTCTTAGGTTAAGTTTGCTTGGTGACGTGTCTAAGTGAACTGTATGTGTGGATATTATTTAAATAAGATTAATAAATATAGTGAGGATAAAGAATTAATTTAATTAAATTAATTAAATTAATATTAGTGGGGTGAAGGGGGGTCATGGCTAGGTAAATGTAATAAAGGGTGCTTATACGTCGAGGGAAAAAAGGGGAGTGTGACCTAATTTTAGTGTCTACATTTTGCCCCTTTTTGTTGCATAGCTTGTATTAGTAAGCGACGCTAACAAAAATAAGATGTGGTTGCCCCATGTGTGGGTGAAGGTGATCCCCCTCAAAGTAGCAACTAACGAGGTAGCAGGTGGAAGTGGTGAGTGGTTTGATAAAAGGTAAATATGAGAAAAAGACAAGTGGGTATAGGGGAAAAGGGTGAAAGGTATACTCAGGAAATCTAGGTAATGGGTCAGGGTCACAGGTAGCAACATTCAAATGCACGCACACGTATAAATTGCAGCACGCTACCGGGTTGAAGAGCAGGCAAACTCTACATTGTCTAAGGTCGATAGGTTTATCTGAACAAGGTTGAAGTGAATCCGGTATCCAAGGTATAGGATATGGTCAGGAAACACAATGTAGGTTAGGTGCAGGAATGTTTAGGTATGTTCCGGTACACCAAAGGTAGGGTCAGGATAAACGACATGACAATAGGCTAGGTAAGATCATTAGGTCAATCAACACAGGTAACAATGTTGCAAGGTATAGTGAACACATGAGCTCAAAGGTCACTAACGATGGTGGTCCAAATATCTAGGTCAGGCATGGGTAAGGCCAAGGTAGGGGTAAAATAATGAGTCCCTGAAGGAGGACAAATGGAGGTAGGAAGTGACAAGGTTAGGAAAGGTAAGGTAATCGGTTGGGTAAAGGATGGATGGGGTAAAGGAGAAAGGTAAAGGGTGGGGTAAAATGGAAAAGTAAGGGCAATGTGTAGGTGAGTGTAACCGATGGCGGTCATGTATAACCGACATCGGTAAAGGAAAACCGGTGAAAATTAGGTAGGGCACGCGACTGATGCTAGTCAAGGGGAACTGATGTCGGTTAGGTCGGGTTTGCTATAAAAACAAAAAATCTGGGCTTTTATTATTCATTTATTATTTGCAAAGTGAAGAAGTGACAAAAAATAGAGACCTACTGTCGAGGGTTATCATACCTACACACGACATGTTATCATACCACATGCATTGGACTAGTGACCAACGCTCTGGGCTATATCATCACCCACACTTGTAATCATATCATGTAGTGGTATACACCTTCGGTTAAATCACCACTCCCTTTACCCATTATGCATTATCCTTTTACATCCAAATCATCACCTATTCTATGATCCTCTTCTAAGTCATTCTATTACATCATTACTTTTCCTACTCATCCATTAGTGGTATATGCTTTAGGATAAATCACCACCCTTGCATTACTCATCACATAGTGGTATTTGCTTAGTTCTAAAATCACAACTTTCCGTTACCCACCACCTACTCATCTATGCTTCATACACCCTCATCACCCATCTCATAGTGACATACATTATAGGCTAGATCTTCACCTTCTTCTACTATCTTATAGTGATACATGCTTGGGGATAAATCATCACTCACCTATTCAACAAGTTGTGGTATACACTTAGGCTATAGGGTTCACACACACCTTTCTATATGACACATTCTCATCCACTCCTTCTATAATTGATATCATTATATTCGTAGGCAGTCAAATCACACTCGTCGATAGCAACAACTCATGTCGTGAGAGTAATCTTTAGCCTATCAGGGTGGTACGCCAACAAGTTATTCCTCCCCTATGTCACAATTTGTCACCATTAAAACAATACATATTCTCATTTACAATTCGCTACTAGACACAACACCAACACTACTTGGACCTATCTTCCTGCTGACACCTATCTACGATCATTCTTGCTGTGAGAATGTGACATAATATGAACCTCAACACATGTACAATTATACAACTACGGGGGCACGTTGATGTCCTATCATTCCACTGATCACATTTCATTTATCCATCCAAAGATAATGGCATTATCTTGGCTAGGGGATTTAATCTTTACTTACTAGTTTTTTGACTCAATATCTCATGCTAATACTTACACATGCTATGAGATTACGGTTCAGCATATGTAATTAATCATACACAAATGTTGTGTTCCCCCACCTTTTTTTAGGTGACGATCACATTCATATACAAGTACTCATACACATGGCACGGGATGCCTCATTTCTCTCTTCTATCATACTTACTCAGTTTTCTTCTTATACTTTATAGGGTCGTTTGGGGGCGATCCAAATTTTGTCTCAACACTCTGGGTTTTGCTTATTGTTTCATTGTTCGTATCTTAAAATAATTTTTTACTACTTGGGTTCTACACAATTTGACATATTCAGTTTTCCACAGTCTAACATGCTAATGGTTGTTCCATGATGAAACACACTTGTGTTGTATGGCTACTGTACATGTTTATTTTACTTTGTTTGTGTTGTTGCCAGCGCGTTTTGGGATTCTTTTGCCATTTCCTTTATGTGCATGAACCTGATTTGCTGTTTTGTCAGCCCATGATGACTTGCATTTGTATTGTGCCATTGTGTTCTGAGTTGAGTTGTCTATGTTTGAATACCGACGGTGTTGTGTGGTGACTGTCATGTTTTCTTACATGTTTACACTTATTTGTTGGTAGTTTTTACATGTCTGCATATTTTACACTTTATTTAACACACCCATGTTGTTGTACTAAAACGTTCTATTGGTAGCCATCCCCTTTCGCGTGTGCACATTGCGAAAACTACAAGCGCTTTCCTTTTCCCCATGATAGGAGATGTTCTATAGCTTAGAGTGTGATTCTCCTCTTTGGTAGTGACTTGCATACTCCTTCATGAAGGATCATCGAAGGCACCCCCATCACTAGGGGACATGCATTGAGCGTTTCTCCTAAACCACAACATATGTATCACAGGTTCACACAACTGATGAGTGATGCGCCACACCATTCGCATGAATCCATACACAATGACTAAACAGGTCATGGTTGTCCTTCAATAATCTGCAGGCAGTCATGCTCACAGGGTACTACGCTTAGGTGGTCGTGTCTTAATTCTCCATCGTAGTGGCAAGGATTCTCGAAAAAAATTTATGTCTCCGTACATGAGATTCTTCAACAAATTTACAGTAGAATTCAATTAGAGTTGGAGGACACAGAAAACATTTCCTCCTTACATTTTCTTCAGCCAGGATTATGAGTGAGATCACCAAAAATCATTGCGACGCTTTAGGACTTATCCTTCTACCACCCTTTATTGACATGTATAGGTGCACATTTTTGCCCCAAATTTTTTTGTCAATTTAAAAATTTCTATTTTATCATTATTTTACACAACATTTTTTGTAAATATATACATATTTGACTACTAGATACTGTTTCCTTGAGGCGTTCGTCATTATGAGAGCAAGACAGTCAATTTGGCGCCAATTAACAATAACAACATAATGCCCCAACACATCACAATGTTACTTTGTCATATTTAGTCCACTTGAATGAACTATTACACATGATGCATGAAAAACAACTACCACACATGTTCTGACCCTAGGTTTACTATCTTATCTTTTATTGCACATTTTTATCTTTAGTAATCCACACTCATCCAATCTTTCATTTTTACGTTCATTCCAACGCTTGTATTTATTTAGTCCATTCGAAATCTTGATTCTGTACACGTATTCCATGGTTATCATGTACACATCTATCTAAGTATGTACTATGAGCTTCAGCCGCTCACAACATAAAGTGGGGAAATTATTACACATAATATTGCACATTCTGTACCTCCCCTTTAAACCATAGTTAGCCAAAATCTTATACTAATATTTCATGCAGCGTTCTCAAGTGTACAGACAGTATCCAGTAGTAGTAATTAATCCCCCTTTTGTACACAAACTTTCTTTAATCTTTTTATGTCTATCTTTCTTGAATCACCTTTCGATATGCTTTATAAACCCACGTTTTATAACTTCAGAGTTTATAGCACTATAAATTAGGGCAGCCCCAGGTTGTACTATGGGTGCCACAAACGGTGTCACGATGCACACCCAGGGTCGCCTCAGTTGTGTAGAACTGTTCACTCTTTTTTGGGGTCACTTCTATGGTGTTGGTCATCCTTATCTTCTTCTCAGTCATACCTTTCAGGCCTTCGTAATTACATAAAGTCAGAAACCTTGAGAAACCTATAAATATAAAGCTTCTAAGATATAAGGACGCGGGTCCTTAGGGCATTTCATCCACCATCACTACTATCACTCCATTAGTGGGATGCATCTATTTACTTTCAATTATTATAGACCTCATATACACCACTAATATTCAAGCTAGGAAGTACATCATACAACATTCTTAGGGAGGAGGGACTTCACGTATCACATTTATTTCTACTATCTACATTCTTCTATAGTGTAAATTAGCTCGCATTCATGAAGGGTGACTGAAACGTAATTTTGTCGTACCTAGGGCCCAACATCCCCACTCACCAACAACTAATCAGGTCTGGTAGTACAGTAGTGAACGCTCAATGATAAGTCCATACTGTTTTGAGGCTTCAGGTGAGTTGATCCCATCTTCCTTTGTTTTCTTCTCCTCTTGTGCAGGGCCTCATCAAGTCCTATCCAACGAATCCAACCTTAGCTACATTAGAGCATAGTATTCACGGACATTAATGACTCGCTGCCAAATTATTTTTTGATCAATTTACGTTGTTCCACAGCCCTAAACAACTATAGGACCAAGACGCAGCCCTAGCCACCCCAATAAAACATCCCGGTGCACTCTCCTGTCTTCTGAATGTCATCTACAGATAACATATTCTCGGTCGCGGGTAGGGCCCCCTGACTGTTTTTCTGCACTACGAGTTAGGCGTACAAAATTGTTACAACATTCGACAGTATCTTGTTATTAGTGAGTCTATTCCTACTTTATCTTCAATTAGGGTTTTATTTACACGGAGTAATAGTTTAGTTACATTTTGTTTTAGTTCCGGTTACTAGCATTTTTTTCCTCTTATTTAGATGCTAAACAATGAACCCTAAACATCCCAGTTAGGATCTTCTATATTTTTATGTAATCACATCTTAATTACTCCATTTAAAGGATTTAAACATGAAGTATAGTTAGTCGTTGACCTATGACATTGATTCATGCCTCTTGGATTTTTCAGAAGTTTCCGTATGACTAACATTTCTCGACTCCAGTCTTTATGACATAAAATCACAATGATAGCTAACTGCTATTTATTTTTAGATTGTACTCCACACGCTTGTATTCCACATTCTTCATTGTAGATATGCACAGGATATGTTATTGTAATTGTGTATAATTTATGATTTATTATTGATTGAATAGGCCTCCGGTAGAGTCTGTGCTAATTTTATTAATATGTCCTCGGGAAGATTCCCAAAACAAAAAGAACGCGTTGGCAATGTATATATTGCAGTTTGTACAGACATCTATCCCGTCCATGAAAAATGAATCGACTCATAATCTAAGAGAAATATGGCTCTCTCTCTATATAATTAACATATTGCCACTAATTTGAATGCAGTAGTAAACATTATTATTGGGAGCTATCCAATGTGCACAAACCATATACATTTTCCCACAATAATATAGGGGTATGAGAACCTATCCATATACGTAACTAAAGTAACAATGACAACTAACGACCTATTGATTCTTACGTTAAAGTAAAAAATAAAATAATTAACTTATAATATTTATTCAAATATATCATAATGACTGAAGTATTGTAAGTGTTACTTTCTAATATATTATTAGTTTTACACACCTATACAGAGTTTTATGTGGATATGTGTTGCCTTTTGTAATCATATTCGAAATTAGCTATCGTTAATAGCTTTATAAGTATATTATATATATTACATATATTTATAGTACTCTATTATATATATAATATATTGCAACTTTCATTTCTATTTCATGTTGTTGGGAGGGAAACACACGGCCTTCGTTCTTTTTGCACAATGTAGATGTCTCTCTTTGCAGTGAAGAGATTTATTTGAATTGTTGGGAAAGTTATTAGAACATGAAGAATTCGCTGAGTACTGATATCTGTTAAGCAAGACCCACTGTCCAACCTCTACCTAGGGTGAAATCATTTGTGAAAGTAATTTTCATTCCCCTGCCACCACTATCACACAAACAATCTAAACATGCCTATAACATCAATTAAAAATCTATAACCCTCTATGATCTCAAAAATCTAATTCTCTCTACTCTAGATTTCTTCCCACAGGGATGGAGAAAGCCTCTTTATATCCTTCTTACTGCATCTCCTTCATTAGAAACATTATGGTTTCTGTAAGAGGTCTTGGAGAAATTTTCCAGCCTGGTTTTAGGGCAGAACTTATGAGTTCCCATGCGTTAATCTTCTCACTGAATAACCATTTATAAATAATGCTTTCTTGTTGTTTCAAACCAAACCATCAGCTATCTTGTTTTTTAAATTGGATCTCAAGAACAAATAAAAAAATCATTTACACCTACAACATTCTTGAACAGACACTAAAGCCACAACACAATAAAAAAAAAAAATTCAACAAAATTAACTAGTTAGGGCTGAATCATTGAACACGATGTTTTGAAAGATTTCCTATGAACATTTGGAATTTGTTGATTATTTTGAATATGCAAGGTACTGAACAATGCCTACTTAGGCGAGAAAAAACTCTGTATGTGGTACACACTTAACTACGCACAACCCACCAGAATACACCCTTGAAACAACATGGTAGGTCTGGGTATGGATGGGTATGTCTACAGACATACCCGGTCATACATAGACTTGCTCAATCATTTCGAGATCATTTTAGCGCCTGAAAACAATTTTTTTAATTCAACCTTATACATATAATATACATGTCTCTACAACAAGAAATGCACAATTTTTGGCTTAGTAGCATTATCTGGACAGACAGGGACCACAATAGATGTCAGTCGACTAAGTGCAAAAAAACTATGAGAGATACATGTACAAAAACACACTCAACTAGATGTGCTACTTGGGATCTGGTCGTGGCCAAGTTTCAATAGAAATAGAGTTGAGTTTGTATGGTTGTATCAACACCGTTATCTAGGTCAAACACAATTTTGCACTATCCACATACTAAGGATAATTGACATGTATCTTACTCGTAAACCAAAATTGCATGGCAACTTAGATTTTAGACGCAAGGATTATTTGGAAAACTTATTAGGATAGGGAAAATGTAGATCTACGATTTTGACAATTTTAAGCTTATAATATCAATCTGATACTATGTTTTAATACAATATTAAGGATTTTTCTTTACAGCTGAGGTCACATGCAACTTGATATTGTTCAAATGACATTGACGTGAGTTCTAAACAGTCACCATAGAGGTCAGTTAAAACAAAATAGCAATGCTTCACTAAATGTAGTACAAACATTTATCCAAAATAAGTCAATAACCTGTGCTAATATTTCAAGGCCTAATCCACTGATTCACAAATATAGATAAAGGGGGCATTTCCATCAAAAGCTTTATAATAGAATAGTGCGTTTCCCAGGACAAGCTAAAAAAAGAAAAAACAGGGGACTTGCTTCGACAGGTCCCCTTCCACTACATATAGCTTATCGATTACATGAAATTATTCGGAAACACCATCTTGATCATTGCATATACCTAACCCAGATGAATGCCTTCCACGTCCCAATTTCATCACTTTTCTTCTAACCCATTGGCTCATACACCATAAGCTCATTTACACTACACTCTCAATTGATATGATTATTTTTCAAAACCATTAAAGTACAGAGAATAATGCTCAAGGGCGGTTTTATGTTTGAACAATAACACTAAAAAACAATCTTCTGCATAACTCTAACACAACCCACATTTTTCCTCTAATCAAAATTAATAATAGCAATTTCCAAATTACAGTCTTTTTACCGACATTCCCATCATATTAACAGGACTATTCCAAATAAAAAGATGTGGAAAAGGGGATTTTCCTATCAAATAAGCAATTGTTAAGGATTTCTGTGGGAAGCAACACCTCATAAGTCGTACGTTCTAGGTCGAGGCTCCACTTTACGCCTACTATGGAAACACCATTTTGGTGGGAGAAATGGACACAATAGTCAACAGTAATCAATTTGAAGTCTTACAGATGTTTGGACAACAATGTGATGCAAGCCATTGTAGGGTATTACATAAACAAAATGTTGAAAAAACAAAGGTGAATTGAAGACTACAATTTATTGCAAAAAGGTCATTTTTACTATTTCTTTGAATACGGTATTAAAACTATTCATAGCAATAAAAACTAACATTTAAACGTTTCCTCATCAACTAATTCCTTACACAACAGAAGATGAAAAAAGACAGAGGAAAGTAAGAAGGCTCAATGGAAATCATTGGAATGAAATTACAGAATACCTACTACATCGATAGGGAGGCTATACAAACACTAGTGGCACTTAATATTTCCCCAAATTCTATGTAGCAGAGAAATGACCTATTTCTGCAAGAGAGATTTTTGTAGCTTAAGAATGATTAGAAGAAACTATGACTCGATGTTAAAGAATTAGATAAGTATCATAATGGCCATACAACTGTATCTTTTAGTAGAAAGTAAAAAAGTAAACACCATGTGAAACGAGAACTATTATAACTAATAATATTCAGAAATACTAACTTTCTAGGTATTACCGAAAAACAATAAGCATCAACTATTTTCATCAATATGTAAATAACAGGCATGAAATAAATAAAGCATAAATGGCAGGACCAATTTCCCATACCCAGATACTTTTGTGGAGATTTCAAGTTACATTTTCCACCCTAATCCAACTGAGATTGTTCTTTATTTACCAATAACTAAATTCCATCTAAGCACAAAAAAAACACTTTGGAGTTAGAGTTGGAGGTACTTTCCTTCCACGAAACAAGACTACAAGAAGGCACAGCAATTATCGGCCTTGATTTCGCATATAAGATAACATCTACACCAAAAAAAAAGCGATTCCTAAAATTCTCTCTCTAAAATAGACAGTGAGGAACTATACTTAGGTTTTACTTTAACCAAACCTCACTATCCATTGATCATTATATTTTAACCGCTTAAAAATACAAATTGGTGAAAGATGATACTTGAGAAAAACCAGACCTTGGCAAACATATAGGCTTGTTGGAAAAAATCTTTGACTGCAGAATCCATTTCCTCATTCTTCGCATTAATTTTTTGGATCCAGGTTCATCGTTCTTAGTTGCATTTTTCATCAAAACTTACTACAATAGTTTTCAAGAGGGGAAGCACTATTTTTAAATCTTACATTGGATTACCCCTGGTCTGACACTAAAAATAAATACTTGATTACGGGGACACTAAAGGAATAACTTTATGATTGAAACACTCAAATTGTACATATCGATAATGATGGCAACAAACAATTCTCCCCAACGTCTAGCGTGCAGTGTAGTAAATCTAAAAAACAAATCGTTTGTCATAATTTGTGACGGTGTAAATGTTTGAAAAATAAATAAATGAATTCCGTGAATTGAGTCAAGGGGTTTTCCTATACTAAATTACTTTTTAAAAAAAATTAATATCAGTGCATTACAATTCACCAAAAATTACATGGCTTACCGTTGTAAAGTTTTAAACCCAAAACTAGGGAGTAGGAAGCCACTCGTAGCGAATTTAAATGAAAAGAAGAAAAAAAGCTTTTAGTTCTGTATCAATACAACTTCAAACAGAAAATATAAACACTCAACAAAAATAGATGACATTACACATATTAGCTCAAGATCGAAAAATATTACCTTAGGGAGGAAAAAAACTGAAAAATTTCCTTGTTGTAAATTATCTAGAAACCCAAGAAAACTAGTATGTATGCTAGAATCACGAAATCTTTCAAACAAGGCAGTGGGTTGTGTAATTATTGGCATAATACTTTATAAATGTTTCGTGAGTGACCTCTTTCTCGAGGCTTGTTAGTCTTGATTTGATGGAATTTTGGGGGGCTGTTCTTATTTGGGCTTCCATACCCATCTTTTTACGCATCACATATTGTATGTGTTAATTATATGTTTCTATCAAATAATTAGTACACAAATCAGATCCAATTTCTTTGTTCGAGAAGATTTGTAAAAAGTCGTGGCTACTGACTGTATCAATAATAGTTAGCATGCAAAGGAATGTGAAATATCTACACATTTACATCAAGCTTGTTTTTTTCAAAAAATTAAACTAACTCTACCACATGATCATTATTTTTGTAAGAGGCTAAAAAAGACTAAATACGTACTGGCATTATTGCATCTCTAGAACTTGTATATAAATCATAATAATTGATAAGAATTGAATCTCTCCTCTTTAGATCGCCACAAAACACTAAATGAACCTAGATACGTATAACTGGAAATCAAAGGTGATTATTTTATCTTCAAGGGTTTGGGTTAATGGAGTCGCTCATCACTAGTATGATAACAAAACACATTTGATTCTCTACCAATTGTGTCCCAAAATCTTGGTGGATGAAATTGCAAGAATGAGGCTTATTACTGCTCAATGAAACATGTGCTCTATATGAATGCCTATTAAATAGCTATAAACATGCACAGGCTGGTTAAGTAGAACGGTTAGAGGAGGTGTTCCTTTTATACCCAATGGTTTGTGAAGAATATTTTCATCCTATTGTAGTGCGGTAAAAGAAAAGCTAGGTTTTTTTAGATACGCATGGTGTATGAAGTACGGTCACAGTTACTTTCGGAGCGTTTGTTCTGTCCTCTATCGTGACCTCTATGTGGGACGATGGAGGGTGAAATTCACATGATTAAGACTTTAGAAACACACCTGGGGAGATTTTTTTTATTTTTTCTTATGTTGCTTACATTAATTTCTTTTGTTCTAAATTAACATATTTTTAGAACAGCCAATACAGAGCCAATCAACCTCATAATCAGAGGAAAACAATTATGCAGCTCTAATGACTTTGTTGGAAATACCGATATCTCTTTTAATGGCTTGTTCTCATTGTAACATCTCATGCGTTAACTTTAAAATTTAGTCTTTTACTATAACCATGTATTCTTTGGTTATGTTACCCTGTTAGAGGTATAAAGTGATGTATTTAAGAGGTTACTTCTCTTATATTTGTTATGACTTAGTCATCTGAAAATACACTTTCTTAACGGTTTATTGGGCGAACAAACAGCAGCAGCTCTGCTTGCCAATTACTCTTGGCCAAATATTTTAACAATACACATTACTTGTTTATATCTCTACGATCGGCTGAATATTTTCCATAAAAAACAACTTTAAATTCAACACAACCACATTGTTTCCTCTAATCAAAAAAATAGTTTTCCAATTAAGTCATTTTACCATTCCCATCATATTAACAGACTATTCCAACATAAAAGATGTGGAACAGGGGATTTCCATCAAAATAATAATTGTTAAGGAGTGGGAAGCAACACCAAAGTCGTAAGTTCTAGGTCGAGGTCCACTCTTACCTACTATGGTAACCCATTTTGTTGGGAGAAATTGACACAAAGTCAAAATTAATCATTTGCATTCTTAGATTTTTGTTTTGAACAATTGATGAAAGCCATGTAGGGATACATAAACAAAATGTTTGAAAAAACAAAGGTGAAGACTACAATTTATAGCAAAAAGATTATTTTAATATTTCTTTGAATCTATAAAAATATCATAAATAAAAACATTAAAATGTTTCTCTCATAAAAATTCCTTACACAACAGAAATGAAGAAATGACAGAGGAAATAAGAAGGCTCATATGGAAATCATTGGAAGAAATTAAGAATACCTAACATGATAGGGAGGCTATAAAACATTAGTGGCACTTAATAATACCCAAATTTATGAGAAGAAATTACTATTCTTGCAAGAGAGATTTGTAGCTTAAAAGAAACTATGAGATGTTAAAGAATTGATAAGTACAACTCCATACAACTGATTTTATTAGAAAGTAAAAAATAAACACCATGTAAACAGAACATATTAAAATAATATTAGAAATAATTTTAGTAAATAAAAATAAGCATCAATCTCGTATCATAGTAATTAAATGCATGAAATAAATAAATAAATGAGACAATTTCCCAACCCAGACTATTTTTGGGATTTCAAGTAATTTTCCCTAATCCCACATTGAGATTTATCTATTTACAATAACAAAATTCCTCTAAGCACAAAAACACTTTGGAGTTAGAGTGGAGACTTTCCTTCACGAACAAGACTAAAGAAGGCACAATTATGGCCTTGATAATAAGAACACACACCAAAAAAAGCATCCTAAAAATTCTCTCTCTAACAATAAGTGAGGAACTAATCTAAGTTCTACTTTAACAAACTCAATATCCATTGATCATTATTTTACCCTTAAAAATACAATTGTGAAAGATGATACTTGAGAAAACTCATACCTTGGCAAAATAAAGCTTGTTGAAAAAATCTTGATGCACCTTATAATTTTGGATCATGTCATGTACTTTTCATTTTCATCAAAACTTATCTACAATAGTTTTCAATAGGGAAGAAATTATTTAAATCTTCATTGATACCCATGGTATGACACTAAAAATAAAACTTTATTATGGGAAATAAAGGAAATTTATGCATTGAAACCACTCAAATATGTACATTATCGATAAGATGACAACAAACATCTCCCAAAGTAGCGTGTGTAGTAAATCTAAAAAACAAATCTTGCATAATTTGAAGGGAAATGTTTGAAAAAAAATAAATTAATTCAGTGAGTTCAAGGGGTTTTCCTATAAAAATTATTTTTAAAAAAAATTAATATCATTGCATTAACCTCACCAAAACTACATGGCTTACCTTTGTAAAGTTTAAACCAAAACTATGAGTAAGGAAGCACATCTAGGATTTAAATGGAAAAAGAAGAAAAAAAGCTTTAGTTCTTAATCAATAACTTCAAATAGAAAATATAAACTCAAAAAATAGAATGACCATCTACACCATGATAGCTCAAGATCGAAAAATATTACATTAGGGAGGAAAAAAATGAAAAATTTCCTTTGAATTACTCTAAACCCAAAAGAAAACTATATGTATCCTAGAATCAGAAATCTTTACAAAAAGCAAGTGGCTGTTTGTAATTTATTGGCATAATACTTTTATAATGTTTTGATTGACCTCTTTCTCGAGGCTTGTTGTCTTGATTTGATTGGAATTTTGGGGTGTGATTGTGTCCACCCATCTTTTATACGATCAATGTTGTAATTATATGTTTTATCAATAATAGTACACAAATCAATCCAATTTTTTTTTTTAAATATAAAAGTAGTGGATACTTACTGTATCAATATATTAGTTAGCTATGCAAAGGGAATTGAAACTAACACATTAATAGTTTCAAAAAATTAACTAACTATACAAAGATCATTATTTTAAGAGCTAAAAAATACTAAATACCAGCATTATGCATTAGAACTTGAAATATAAATCAAACTAATATGATAAGAATTTGAATCTCTACTCTTTAGATCGCCAAAAACACTAAATGAACCTAGATAGATACATGGAAATCAAAGTTGATTATTTTATCTTCAAGGGTTTGGGAATGGAGGCTCATCAAAGTATGGATACAAAACCATTTTGATTCTCTCCATATGTCCCAAAATCTTGGATGGATGAAATGCAAGAATGAGGCTATTAGCTCAAATGAAAGATGCTCTAATATGAAATGCCTATAAATTAGCTATAAACATGCAAGGTGTAAGTAGAACGGTTAGAGGAGGTTTCCTTTTATAACCCAATGGTTTGAAGAATATTTTCATCCTATTGTATGTGGGATAATAGAAAAGCTAGGTTTTTTATAGATAAGCATGGTTTAGAAGTGGTCAAGTTTACTTTAGGAGAGTTTAGTTTGTCCTCTAGTGACTCATGGGGATTGAGGGTGTAACATTCACATTTTAAGACTTTAGAAACAAGGGAATTTTTTTATTTTTTTATTTTTACATAATTTCTTTGTTCTAAATTAACATATTTTAGAACAGACAATACAGAGCCAATCAATCTCATAACAGAAAACAATATGCAGCTCTAAATGACTTGTTGAAATACCGATCTCTCTTTTCATGGCTTGTTATCATTGTAACATCTCATGTTAACTTTAAAATTTGTATACCATGTATTCTTGGTTCTGTTACCCTTTTAGAGGTATAAAGTGATTTATTTAAGAGGATTATCTATATATTTGTTACTGATATTCATCTGAAATACCACTTTTTAAACTGAGTTATATTGGACACACAACCAGCAGCTTGCAATACTTTGGCCAAATATTTTAAACAAACAATTCATGTTTATATTCCTAGATGGAATACTTTTCATACAAAATACGTCATTCACCTTAATTGATCTATTATCTAGAATGGTATTCATTGACTTCTATCAGTCCACTTGTTCAAGGTTTAGCTCTAGCCAAGGTTAACAACATAGCCTAGTGTGGAGGATTGCTTGCAGTGACTAAGGATATTTATACAAACTCAATTGACTTATGTCGATTGTCTGTGTCTATTTATCCTAAGCCAACGTGAGTTGACCTCAACACTAGGTCATACCTCTATCTCTACCTAGGAAAAAATGTGATCAAGTTAGAATTTATGTTAGTCTAGATGAATAAAGTCGAAAGGGTGTTAAAACATGTCAACTAAAACATAGTATCCACATGAAGACCCTAGTATTGTTGAAGGTACTACACTGCAGTTGGTGTGTGTCAAAATCCATCTGAGGTTTCCTCATCTGGACAAACATACCTTAGATAGAAAGTTAATGACTTATTAATTACCTCATTAAGGATTATTTACAGCAACCCTACTGAATAACTAGGTTCCTTAATCATTAAGATTCAAATTTAAGACTACAATAAAATAAGTTGTGCAGATAAATCTACTTTCTATCTAATTCATATGCCAAAATTTTAACTAATGTCATTCTGATTCATGTTTTTACATAACCGATCCAACACACCAGTAAGTGTTCTTCAATTTCTCAGTTAAATCAACCCTAGCTTATCTAAGTTCTAAGCAAGTTCTTTCTATATTAGAATTCATTGAAATGAATTCTAATTCCATTTTTTTTTACTGTTTTCCAACATTCCTATTCTAGTTAAGGAGTTGTACATGAGAAGGAACACATTCAATTAATCAAAGGTAATAATCAGGATTAATTCCCAAAAGGTCTTAAGAAAATTTTAATATTCATTACTTGGAAGTTTTCTTCCCTTTTTCTCTTATAGGGGATTAATGTCCATTATAACCCATTGCACATTATAAATTGATATCAAATTTTAATTCTCATACAAACATTTTTTGTAAATATAGTCGTAGTGATATAGTTGGATATCAATGTAAGAATGTTAACTTGATAAGTTGCATTTTCACTAGAGAGGGTAGTACATTTAACACTTCTGATCTCTATCTATTCTATTCCAAACCATAAGAGTATGTTACGATTTGAAATTTAGAGAAATACTTAACATTTCCATCACCAGAATGCCCAAAAAGGTTACACATAAAGTATAAACAAATTTCACCAAAGTACAAACAAATTTCACCTATCTTTTATTCATCAAGAAGAGTCATACATTTATAAGTCCAAACACTTCAGATATTACTAAGGTCAAACGACAATAATTAAATCAATTTCAAATACAATTTTATTTTCTATCAAGTACATTTAAGTAATGAATCATATTTCATCATAAAAATATCCAGTCTCTTTGATAAACAAATGTAACTTCCTAAATATCTTTCTCCTTCATCACTTACGAAGTCCATCTATAAAAAATTTATTCAGTTCATTTAACTGAGCATGATAAGTACTAAACATTAAAATGTTGTGAATTTAGCTAACTTTTTCATAAAAATAACTCTATTGTTATGAAACAGTCCTGAGCAATTCAGAAGACATAGCCAAAAATAGTTACAATACTCAAATTAAAAGAAAGAGAGAGAGATATATCGATTCCAAGTAAGGTTAGGTCATGAAATATAAGAACTTCAACCTTTCATACTATTGTATTTTAATAAAGGAATTCAAACAGTAATTCAAATAAGTATCATTTCTTCATAACCTTACTACCTCTTTCATTCATTATTTTACATGGTTCCCTTCTCAGTTAAACCTATTTAATAGAAGAAGGTATCTACCTAACTATCTTTTAAACATAGCTAAACAATAGGTCTTTTGTAAACATCACTTTCTATCCAAATATTTCCATTATCCTAGATTCATCCTAAGTCAGAGGTACCAATAATCAAAATTAAAAAGCATAAGAATAAGTTTAGGATGATACGAAACATCATAACTTAAAATGTGTCTCTGATTTGAGTATCCTAATACTCTGACTCATAATTAGGAACCAGATTAAGTTAAAGTCAAGCAAACTAAATACATACCTCATTAGTGGGTAAGATAAATTTAGCAAGCACATTAGACTACACTCCATCCCAAAACAGTACAACATTAATATCGTTAAGTCAACAGAGTGTGTAGATTGAAAAGGTTTATCATTCATCTCCTACTTGTTTAACCATATGAATATTAACTTCCAACCCAAAGATCTAATCAAAATATATTTCCAACCAACACAATATTCTATCCAATTATTTTCATATTCATCCATGCTACGCTAACATAATCTGCAATCAATCTTACAAGATAGTACGGAAGCTCCATAACGAACAGAATAAAGAAGGACAACACTTTCACCAAGTTCAAGGATGAAATAAGGTTAAAGGAAAGAGGGAGAAATTACTTCCTCATAATTTTAAGAACAATTAAAAAGAAAGAAAAAAGGTAACCAAGAACATAAATTGACAAGTTCATTTTCCATTGTTTCATACCTAAATCTCCAAACAGAGAACTAATCAAGGGATTTAATTGAATGAACACAACCTAGGAGAAAGGAAATAACGATGAACCAACATTCCATTACATTTCATCATTCAAGGGGATGGTAAGATAGCATCAATATCCACCAAGACATCAAGTAAACATTTCCCAATAGACACTAAGGTGAAATAAAGAGAAATAACATAAGGGTAAGTCTAGACAGTCCCTCTAACTCAAATCCGTAAATGGAAAAGTAGTGAACAATACGATAAATCCAAACAGGAGTATCGATTCCCTTTTTACAAGAACATTTCCTAATATCTGAAGAATCAAAACATTATTATGGATCATGATTAAGGAAACGGCCAACCTGTTACAAAAACAATGTCAGTAGAACTATCAAGAGTTCAAGTCGACAACAATAACCAAGATACAAAGAACCATAACATAGGGGGTTTCCCCCTTTGCAGCTCCAAATTCCATAGACCCAAGGTTTTCAAAAAGACCCAATAGAATAAAAATAAATAAAATAATACTTCCCTTAGGGCTTCCAAACTCAAGCCTCGAAAACAACTGAACATTTCCAATGAAAAAGAGGATGTAAACATTTACATGCTTAAATAACATAACCAAATGGCTTGAACAAGTCCATGGAACATAATACCACTTGCCAAGAAAATTCCAAAAAATTATATTTTCGTTTTAGATATCCCCAGAGTCAGAAGTTTTCAACTAAAACGATACAACGTAACTCAGTTACTAAATCAATAAAATAAAAAACCTTTATCACATCATTCTTCATTCAAACTGAATTGATAACATAACTCAGTAAATAACACAGAAGATTTATAACTCGAAACCGAATGAATCAACCAAACCAAACCCTCCATCTTCTTCCGAGGTGGTTTTTCCAATTCCAAAAAATTAAATGCAGAGTAGGACTAGCAGTCCTTCCAATTTTACCGCTACTTCCATCTCTCAATTTGGAGAGGTCTTATTAAAAAAAACATGGCTCTTAAAACTTTTCCGAAATTTCCAACTCTTCCATCATAAACTTCTAACTGCCTTTTGCCAAATTTTTCAAAAAAGAAATAAGATTGCATTAATTCCCATTTAATATATTGAAAATGATGCCACTGACCAACCATGTTACCATGTCATTCCATAGGACCCTATTAGGTTATCCATACCTAAGTTAGGTTAACATTAGTTTAGGAAATCAACATAGGTCCGCAAGTAGGTCTTTAATGAAAATCATAACATTCTAATTAACAAAAGATCATAGAGACATAGGGTTAAACTTAGCTTTAGGGTATAGTCACTTAACATAAAAGCATAGTTAAAATAGGTTCCCAATCAAAGAAAGCATTGCATTCTAACAAAATAAGAACCAACGATGACATCGAAATTCAAATATACAACATGATCTGAAGACTTCATCCTTTCCTTAACACGGTCAGAATCTAGAGATCACCTGATCTAACAGACTTGGTCATTTTGACGACAAATTCATGAATTAAAATCATACCTTGGATCAATGGAATTTATCCAAGGTAATGTTATTCTAAAAGAAGAATTTACGAAAATAAAAACAAAATTTCTCAATTCAAGTAGTGAATTAGTTTTTCATAAGGAGGTGGATTGCTCCATTTGAATTAAGCAAAAGCACAAAAAAAGTACTTGATCAACATATGAATTATTTTCTACTGCAACCACGATTTCCAAATTCATAAGAGTACATTGTCTTAAGAAAAAATCATATATCAATGGTTTGCACCTTCTAAATTATAAATCATCATATGTACCAATCATGTTGGAGGCGTTACATACCTCCCTCCTAAAAAGCATCATCATCCCGATGAT
Source organism: Taxus chinensis (assembly GCA_019776745.2). Taxonomy (NCBI): domain Eukaryota; kingdom Viridiplantae; phylum Streptophyta; class Pinopsida; order Cupressales; family Taxaceae; genus Taxus; species Taxus chinensis. The sequence goes on along the minus strand of CM034152.1, from coordinate 733,149,003 downwards.
TAACTTAGTCAAATAAATTCAATCAAGAATATAACCAAAATATAATTCTTGCATTCATAAGTTCATAACAGAACCAGATTCAAGAAATTCAAATTTTCATAATTATTCAGTAGTGAAATAGTTATTTCAATACAAAAGAATTTAGTATCTCCCCAAAATTAACAAGTTTATTGATATGATAAGAATTAAATCTTCAATTTTTATCAATCAACATAATCAATTCTACTCAAATAAATGTGGAAAATAAATTCTCATGTCTTCCAGGTTTTTCTAGGTTGCACTTTCCTCGTTAAAATTGTGCCACTAGACCTTGAATTGACTTATTTCACAATTTCTTAAGTGCACCTCGTGAGTTTCCAACACTCGAATGGGTTTAACCACAATTATTGTTGGGTCTTGGAACTGTAAGGAATTCCAATTTAACACATGTGATAAATTTGAAATGTATTTATTAAGTAAAAGAAATATGGAAAACATCATGCATTCGTGATAAATCAGGTCATAAAGATAAACGATAAGCTATAGGGTTGATTATTTCAATAATTTCAGAGGGTCCCACATAACGAGCTGATAACTTGGAAGCCATGCCAAAGGTTATAGAACTTTTTTTCGGTTTAACCTGCAAAAAGACCTTTTCACCAAGTTCAATTTTTTTGTCAACCTTTTTTAAGTCTGCATAACTTTTCTCCCTATCTGTTGCTTCCTTCAAACGCTCACGAATCATTTTAAATTGTTGCTTCATTTCAATAAGGATCTCAGGTCCAATTACTTCTTTGTCCTCTATGTTATCCCAACTAACTAGATTTCTACATATCCTTTCATGTAATGATTTGAAAGTAAAAATTTTTAGAGAGGCATGATACGTGTTACTATATGCAAATTCAACTAATGGAATGTACTCTTACCATTTGTAGTATTGATCCATACAATACATTTGCAACATATATTCTAAAACTTGATTAACTCTTTAAGTCTTCCCATCCATTTCCGGATGGTATGCTGAACTAAAATTTAGTTTAGATCTTAAAGCTGCATTGAGTGTTTTACAAAATCTAGATGTCATTTCTAGGGTATCGATCTGATATGATCAATTCTAGTACACCATGAAATCTGAAAATTTCAGGTACAAATATTTTTGCTAAAATAGGTGAATCGTCTTTAAGATTACCAACAATGAAATGTGCTACCTTTGTTAGTTTAACAACCACAACTAGAATAACATCATGCTTATTTCTTGACATAGGTAGCCCTTGAACAAAATCCATGCTAATTACCTGAAATTTATATTGCGGTAGATATAGTAAACTAGATGGATGCATATGTTCAACCTTAACACACTGACACTCTAAGAAGTGTGTCACAAAGTCAATTACATATTTTTTCATCCTTTTCCAAAAATATTGTTTTTTTTATATCAATAAGAATTTTTTGTAATGATAGGATGTCCTAAAAAAGGTGAATTATGAAATTCAGTTAACAATTTCCTTCTTAACTCATTCCTCGAAGGTATGCACACTCTATTTTCATATCTCAAGATTCCCTCATCATCAAAGTGAAAACCTCTATATCTCATATCATCTGAATCTGCAGTAAGTGTTGTTTTCACTTGTTGAAAATAAGAATCATATTCCATGACACTTTTTATTTCGTCCTTAAACTAAGTTCTCAATGTTATAAGTGCAGAAATATGTTTTCTACGACTTAGTGCATCTTCCACTCTATTTTCTTTACCTTTTATATAAATTATGTAAAAATCGTAATGAGATAGAAATTCTAACCAACTTCACTGTCTTGCATTCAGATTTGGCTAAGTGAAAATATACTTCATCCCAAGATGGTCAGTTTTTAATTCAAAAGGTCTCCCTAAAATATAATAGCTCCATACTTGAAGTGCATAAATAATGGCAGCAAGCTCTAGGTCATGGGGAGCATAGTTCAGTTCATATAACTTAAGTTTTCTAATTTCAAATGCTATAACATGCTCATTTTGAAACAAAATACCTCCAAGATGTTCCTCAAAAGAATCTGTCACTAAAGTAAAGTCTCCATTTCGATTAGGTACAACTAAAAAGAGGTTCAGATGTAATTTGATTCTTTAGAGTCTTAAATGAAAGTTTTCATTTTTCACTCCACACAAATTTCTCATCTTTCTTTTGCAACAAATTTATTGGTGTAACGAATTTAGAAAAGTATTTTACAAAATTTCTATAGTAACCAGTGATACCCATGAAGCTTCTTCGGTGCAAGCCACTCAGTTATTGCCACTATTTTTTATGGGTCTAGTGATATTCCATCCTTAGTTATGACATGCCCTAGATAGTGTACTTCAGTCTCATAGAATGCACATTTGGATAAATTACCATACAATATTCTTTTCCTTAAGATTTCTATAACTATCTTCAAATTCTCATGATGCTCATCAATGCGTTTAGAATATATGAGAATATTGTCCAAGAATACAAACACAAATTTGTCCAAGTATTCTTGAAAAATATTATTCATTAAATTTATAAGAGCTGCAAGTGAATTTTTCAAACCAAAAGGTAAAACTGTGAATTCATAATGTCTGTACCTTGTCCTAAAAATTGTTTTATGAATATCTTCATCCTTGATTCTTAGTTGATGATATCCAGATTGAAGATATATCTAATAATATACTGATTAACCACGCATCTAATCAAATAGATCATATATTATAGGAATTGGATATCTATTTTGATTATTGCCTTATTTAACATCCTATAATCAATGCACAATCTAAGTGTTCCATCTTTCTTTTTCACAAAACTTATTGGTTCTCTCCAAGGTGAGACATTTGGTCTTATCAAAAATTTAGACAACAGTTCTTGTAACTATACCTTAAGCTATACCAATTCAATGGTAGTAATTTGATATGATGCCTTGGAAATAGGTTCGGTTCCTAGTTTGATCTCAATTGTGAAATCAAACTCCCATTTTGGTGGAAGACCAGGTAGTTATTCTGGAAACACATCACTAAAATTTCTTAACAATGGGTATCTTTCCAAGAAATCACTACCCCCTTCAGTCATTTCTAAATTTTTTACTGCATACAAAATGCAGCCTTTGTTTTTGGCCTCTTAAAGTTGCATGGCTGGAAATTTTTATCTAAAATATCATGTTTTACCCACTGGATGTATGTTGTTTTCTACAGATCATCAAGGCAACTAATATGTTTTTCAAAACAATCAACTTTTACTTTATCTTCACTAAGTCAATTAACGCCTATGATTATAACATAAGACCCCAAAGGAGAAACTTGAAGATCAACTTGAGTGGAAAAACTAGGCAAGTCAAGAACTGCTCTAAAAGACACATACTAACTATGTGGACACCATTATTTCCGTAATGTACAACCCATGATTTATCCATTTTTCTAATTTTCCTTTTAATTTTGAAGCTAACTTAGTAGAAATAAAGCATTCAGTAGCTCCAGTATCAAAAATTATAGTAATAGGTATACCAAATAACTTACCTGACACTTAAATAGGCATAACTTACTTTTTAGCTTGTTAGTCAGCTACTGCACCATGTATTTTATGCTGCTGATTTCAGTCATACTTCCTTGGAGGACACTGATTTGCATAATGATCTTTGCCATAATTGTAGCATCCTCCTACATGTCCTTTCTTAGGCTAAACTTTATTTCTAGCCTTAAATTTATCATTTTGTCCTCCATATAACTTTTTTTATTATTGTTCTTGAAACAATTGTTTCGTACATTAGCAATAGGTTTATTTGTTGCATTTTTCTTGTTATTATCAAAAAAAAAAAAAATCTTTGCACCAAAGGTTTTCCATGGTCCCTTTTTAGGTGCAAGGGACAAAGAATAATTAGGAACTTTCTTTCTGATTTCCTCCTTATGGGTAGAGATTGCTTTCGATTTCTCCTCCTGCATTATGGATTTTTCAACAACCCCTTCCATAGTGATTAGGTTGTGAACATCTACTTCACCACCTATAATGGGATTTAATCTCATAATAAATTTTTGTATCCTAAAATTCTAATCATTTTTATACTTAGGTATGTACTTGAGAACCTTAACAAACTTCTCCCAGTACTCCATTACAGTTAACTTCCCTTGAGATAAGTTCTGAAATTCAGTCATTTTCTGATCATAGAAAAGTTGTGGCAGTCATCCTTGCCTAGACTAATTTTTAAATTGATCCCAAGTGATATTTTCTCATAATTATTTAACTTAGCCTTACGGTTGCCCCACCAAGAAGAAGCCTCATGGGAAAGTTGATAAGCTCCCCATATTGCTTTTGTTTCCTATGAGAATTTCCTCATAGAAAATTACTTCTCCATTTTTTTGATCCAGTTCTGAGCTCCATCTCCTAGTGTAGTGCCATCAAACTTGGGTGGACTTATCCTTTTTATATCATTAGTGATTTCAGCTTCCAATCTCACCTTTTTTGTTCTCAGGATGATTGGGTGCATTTACATTAGCATTGGCAGTGTTATTGTTATCAATGCCTTGATTTCCAATATTGGTGTTGTCCATAAGAGGTGGCTTATTGTTATTACCAGCATCTTCTTCATCCTCCTCATTGCCCATTACTTGTTACTCTAGTATAGCGAGATCATATCTTGTGTCCAACAAGGCAGCAAGGATCTCATCGAGTTTTTGGGTAGTTGCTGCTTCTCCACCAGGTGGTGGGTTGTTTGCAGTACTTCCTCTTGTTCTAAAAATTTTCTGTTAACAAGAAAATTTAAATTTTATCATATTATAGACACATTAGGTCTAAGAGTTGCAACCTTCAGCTTTGATACCAAGATGTAACATTCCCATTTTAAGACATTAGAAACAAGGGAATTATTTATTTTATTTATTTTTACATAATGTTCTCTGTTGTAAATTAACATATTTTAGAACACACATTAAAAAGGCAATCAATCTCATAACAGAAAACTATATGCACCTGTAAATGACTCAGTGAAACATCGGTCTCTCATTTCATGACTTGGTATCATTCTGATCTCTGATGTTAACTTTAAAATGTGTATACCATGTATACTTGGTTTCTTTACCCTTGTAGAGGTATCAAGTGATGTGTTTAAGAGGCCTATCTGAATGTCTGTTACTGATATTCATTTGAAATCCCTCTTCTTAAACTGAGTGACATTGGACAACACAACTGAAAACTTTTAATACTTTGGCGAAAGATTTTAAACATTCAGTTCATGTTTATATTCCTAGACTACATACTCGTCATACAGAATATGTCCTTCACCCTACTTGATCTATTATCTCGAATGGTCTTCACTAACTTCTATCAGTCCACTTGTTCAAGGTTTAACCCTAACCAAGGTTAGCAACATGGCCTAGTGTAGAGGAATGCTTACAGTGACTAAGGGTATTTATACTTACTCAATCAACTTATGTTAATTAGGTGTGTCTATTTATCCTAATTCAACGTGAGTTGACCTCGACACTAGTTCATGCCCCTATCTCCACCTACAGTAGAACTGTGATCAACTAATAATTTATGTTAGTGTAGATGAATAAACTTGAAAGGGTGTTGAAACATGTCAACTGTAACATAGTATCCTCATGAAGACCCTAGTCATCCTGAAGGTATTGCACTACATTTGGCATGTGTCAACATTCATTTGAGGTTTCCTCATCTAGAAAAACATACCTTAGATAGAAAATTAATGAATCATTAATTACCTCATTAAGGAATATTTACAGCAACCCTAGTGAGTACCTAGGTTCCTTAATCATTAAGATTCAAATTTAATACTACAATAAAAGAAGTTATGCAGATAAATATGCTTTCTATCTAATTCATATGCCAATATTTTAACTATTATCATTCTAATTCATGTTTTTACATAACAAATCTAGCACACTAGTAAGTTTTGTTTAATTTCTCATTGAAATCAACCCTAGCTTATATAAGTTCTGAGCAAGTTCTTTATATATTAGACTTCTTTGAAATGAATTCTAATTCCATTTATTTATTTTTTTATTGTTTCCTAACATTCCTATTCTAGTTAAGGAGTTTTACATGATAAGGAAGACCTTCAATTAATCAAAGGTAGCAATTAGGATTAATTACCAAAAGGTCTTAAGACAAGCTTAATACTCATTACTTGGAATTTTTCTTCCCTTTTTCTCTTATAGGGGGTTAATTTCTAGCATTACCCATTGCACGTTATACATTTATATCAAATTTTAATTCTCATACAAACATTTGTTTTAAATAAAGTCGTAGTGATATAGTTGGATATCAATATAAGAATGTCAACTTCATAAGTTACATTTTCACTAGACAGGGTAGTATATCTAACACCTCTAATCTCTATCTATTCTATTTCAAACCATTAGAGTATGTTACTATCGGAAAAGTAGAGAAATACTTAACATTTCCATCCACATAATGCCCAAAAAGGTTACACATCAAGTACAAACAAATTTCACCTATCTTTTATTCATCAAGATGATTCATACATTTATAAGTCCAAACACTTTATATATTACTAAGGTCAAGAAAAAATAATTAAATCAATTTCAAATAAAACTTTCTTTTCCATCAAGTACATTTTAGTAATGAATCATATTTTATCATAAAACGATCCAGTATATTTGATAAACAAATGTAACTTCCTAAATATCTTTCTCCTTCATCACTTACGAAGTCCATTTGCAAAATTTCTAGCACAGATCAGTTCATTTAAGTAAGCATGATAAGCAATAAACATTAAAATGATGTGATTTTAGCTAACTGTTTCATAAAAAGAACTCTACTGTTATGAAACAGTCTTCAACAATTTAGAAGTAAAATCCAAAAAGAGTTACAATACTGAAATTAAAAGAGAGAGAAAGAGATATATCAATTTAAAGTAAGGTTATGTCATGAAATATAAGAACTTCAACCTTTCGTACTATTGTCTTTTAACAAATGAATTCCAACAATAATTCAGATAAGTTTCATTTCTTCAGAACCTTACTACCTCTTTCATTCATTATTTTACATGGTTCCCTTCTCAGTTAAACCTATTTAATAGAACAAGGTATCTACCTAAGTATCTTTTATACATATATAAACAATAGGTCTTTTTCAAACATCACTTTCCATCCAAATATTTCCATTATCCTAGATTCATCCTAAGTCAAATATGCCAATAATCAAAATTAAAAAGCATAAGAATAATTTTAGGATGATACAAAACATCATAACTTAAAATGTTTCTTTAATTTGAGTATGCAAATACTCTAACTCATAATTAGGAACCATTTTAAGTTAAAGTCAAGAAAACTAACAACAAACCTCATCAGAGGGTAAGATCAATTTAGTAAGCACATTAGACTACACTCCATCTGAAAAAAGTACAACATTAATATCGTTAAGTCAACAGAGTGTGTAGATTGGAAAGGTTTATCATTCAACTCCTATTCATTTAACCATCTAAATATTTTATTCCAACCCAAAGATATAATAAAATATATTTCCAACCAACACAATATTCTATCCAATTATTTTAAACTTCAGCCATGCTGCCCTAACACAATCTGCAATCAATCTTACAAGACAACCCAGAAGTTGCATAACAAATAGACTAAAGAAGTACAACACTTTTGCCAAGTTCAAGGATGAAATAAGGAAAGAGGGAGAAATTACTTCCTCATAGTTTGAAGCACGATTAAAAAGAGAGCAAAAAGGTAACCAAGAACATAAATTGACAAGTTCATTTTCCATTTTTTCATACCTAAATCTCCAAATAGAGAACTAATCAAGGGATTTAATTGAATGAACACAACCCAAGAGAAAGGAAAGAACGATGGACAACCAACATTCCATTACCTTTCATCATTCAAGGGGATGGTAAGATAGCATCAATATCTGCCAAGACATCAAGTAAACATTTCCAAACAGAAACTAAGGTGAAAGAAAGAGAAATAACAGAAGGGTAAGTCTACACAGTCCCTCTAACTCAAATCCGTAAGGGGAAAAGTAGCGAACAATACGATAAATCCAAATAGGATTATCGATTCCCTTTTTACAAGAACATTACCTAATATCTGAAGAATCAAAATGGTATTATGGCTCCTGATCAAGGAAACTACTAACCCATCACAACAACAATGTTAGTACAATTATCAAGAGTTCAAGTCGACAGCAATAACAAAGATACAATGAACCGTAACCAAGGGGGTTTTCCCCTTTGCAACTCCAGATGCCATAGATCCAAGGTTTTCAAAAAGACCCAATAGAATAAAAATAAATAGAATAATAATTCCCTCATGGCTTCCAAAATCAGGCCTCGAAAAAAACTGAATGTTTCTAACGAAAAAGAGGATGTAAACATTTATGGGCTTAAATAACATAACTGGATGACTTCAACAAGTCCATGGAACATAATACCACTTTCCAAGAAAAATACAAACATATATATATATATATATATATATATATCCAGAGTTAAAAGTTTGTAACTAGAATGATACAACAAAACCTAGATTCACCATTATAGACAGTGATAGAAAAACAATCACACTCGTCTATTCTTAAACATTCCTTCAGCATCTAAGGAATACGTGTAAGTAGGAGATACATAAATTTTATCTCCCCTAAAGATTCAAGAAGATTCAATCCATAGTCAAATATTCTAAAGGTTAAAAAATAACTACAGTTTCTCATTAGAGAGGAACAAAATCATACAAAAACCAACTCTGAAGATTAAAGGAAACTTAGCTACCTACATAATGAAATATTTCAAACAATATTTCCCACATTTTTCAACTTGGTCTCAAGCCCAATCAAAGGATTACAACATAACCCAGTTACCGAATAAAAAAAATGAAAACCAAGATCACATATTTCTTTATTGAGAGTGAATCAATAGTATGACCTAATAAATAACACAAAAGAAGTCTCAAAAAGAGAAATCTTATCAACCAAACAAAAACTAATTTATTCACAAGAAGATAAGAGTTGATTTTATGATCATTTAAGTAAAAGAAAAATAACTTAAAGGGTAGATCCTATCATGCCTGATAGTGCTTCACCTTCACCAAATTCATAGAAGATCTCCAAAAAGAACCTCAATCTTCCTTTTGAATTCAAAAACCCACCAAAAATTTCCTCTGTCACCTCCTTATAGTCTCACAGTTCCCACTCTTCCTTTCCACACCATGTCAGGAAGGAAAGATCATGTATTGACACATTACATGCAAAAATTGAACTGGAGGTTCGAGACCAAAAACAACCACATGCAGAGTACTAAATTGAAACCGAATGAATCGAAAAAACCAAACCCTATGTCATCTTCCCAGGTGGTTTTGCCAATTTCCAAAAATTAAATGTAGAGTAGGATTCTCAGTCCTTCCTATTTTCCCACCACCTCCATCTCCAAATTTGGAGTGGTCTTATTCAAACAAAACATGCCTCTTAAAACTTTAGTGAAAATGCCAACTCTTCCATCATAAACTTCTAATTTCCTTTTACCAAATTTGGCTAAAAACTAAATAAGACAACATTAATTTCCATTTAATATCTTGGAACCGATGCCACCGACCAACCACATTACCATGTCATTCCATAGGTTGCTCTTAGGTTAACCATACCTAAGTTAGGCTAACATTAGTTTAGGAAATCAACATAGGTCCATAGGTAGGTCTTTAGTGAAAATCATAACATTATAATTAACAAAAGATCATAGAGACATAGGTTAGACTTAGCTTTAGGCTATAGTCACTTAACATAAATACATAGTTAAAATAGGTTCCCGATCAAAGCAAGCATTGCATTATAACAAAAGAAGAACAAACCATGACATCACAATTCAAATATACAATAGGATCTAAAGACTTCATTCTTTCCTTAGCACGGTCAAAATTCAAAGATCACCTGATCTAATAGACTTGGTCATTATGACAACAAAGTCATGAATTAAAAGCATACCTTGGATTAATGGAATTGATCCAAGGTAATGTTGTTTTGAAAGAATAATTTATGAAAACAGAAAACAAATTTCTCAATTCAGGCAGTGAATTAATTTTGTATAAGTAGGTGGATTACTCCATTTAAATTAAGCAAAAGCACGACAGAATGTACCTGATCAACAGATGAATTATTTTCTACTACAAACATGATTTATAAATTCATAAGAGTACACTTTCTTAAGAAAAAATCACATGTCAATGTTTGCACCTTCTAAAGTATAAATCATCATAGGTACTAGTCATGTTGGAGGCGTCACATACCTCCCTCCTAAAAATCATCATCGTCCCAATGATTAACTTAGTCAAATAAATTCAATCAAGAATATAACCAAATTATAATTCTTTCATTCATAATTTCAAAGCAGAACTAGATTTGAGAAATTCAAATTTTCATAATTATTCAGCATTAAAATAGTCGTTTCAATACTAAAGAATTTAGTATCTTCCCAAAAATGGTAGGTTTATTGATATGGTAAGAATAAAATATCCAAATTCTATCAATCAACAGAATCAATTCGGCTCAAATAAATGTGGAAAATAAATTTTCATGTCCTCGAGGTTTTCCCAGGTTGCGCTTTCTTAGTTAAAATTATCCCACTGGACCTTGCATTGACTTATTTCATGATTCCTTAAGTGCAACTAGTGAGTTTCTAACAATTGAATGGGTTTAACCATGATTATTCCTGGGTCTTGGACCTATGAGGAATTCTAATTTAACACATGGGATAAATCTGAAACGTGTTTTTTAACTAAAGAAATATGGAAAACATCATGCATTTATGATAAAGCAGGTGGTAAAGCTAAAAGATAAGCTATAGGGTTAATTATTTCAATAATTTCAAAGGGTCCCACATAATAAGGTGATAACTTGGTATCCTTTCCAAAGTTTATAGAACTCTTTTCCAGTTTAACCCATAAAAGACCTTTTCACCAAGTTCAAATTTTTGGTCAACCCTTTTTAAGTCTGCATAACTTTTCTGGCTATCTGTCACTTCCTTCAAATGCTCACGAATCATTTTAACTTCTTGTTCCATTTCTGTAAGGATCTCAAGTCCAATTACCTCTCGGTTCTCTATGTTATCCCAACTAACTGGAGTTTCACATCTCCTTCTGTATAATAATTTGAAATTTGTAATTTTCAAAGAGGCGTGATACATGTTATTATAAGAAAATTAAACTAATGGAAGGTACTCTTCCCATTTTTATTTTTGAACCATGCAATACATTCGCAACATATCTTCCAAAACTTGATTAACTCTTTCATTATACCCATCCATTTCTAGATGGTATGCTGAAATAAAATTTAGTTTAGTCCCTAAGGCTGTATTGAGTGTTTGCCAAAATCTAGATGTCATTATTGGGTCTCGATCCAATATGATCAATTCTGGTACACCATGCAATCTGAAAATTTCATGCACAATTTTTTTTTCTAAAACATGTGAATCATCTTTAAGATTACCAACAATGAAATGTGCTACTTTTGTTAGTTTATCAACCACAACTAGAATAACATTATGCTTATTTCTTGACATAGGAAACCCTTGAACAAAATCCATGCTAATTACTTGCCATTTATACTGTGGTATACTATGAGGATACAATAAACCATTTGGATGCATATGTTCAGCCTTAACATGTTGACACTCTAAGCAGTGTGTCACAAAGTCAATTACATTTTTTTCATCCCTTTCAAAAAATATTGTTGTTTTAGATTAGCAACCATTTTCGTAATGCCAAGATGTCTTGAAAAAGGTTAATTATGAAATTCAATTAACAATTTCCTTCTTAACTCATTCCCCAAAGGTATGTACACGCAATTATCATATCTCAATATTTTCTCGTCATCAAAGTGAAAACATCTATATCTCACATCATTTGGATCTGCAGCAAGTGTTGATTTCACTTGTTGAAAATAAGAATCATATTTCATAACACTTTTTGCTTCATCCTTAAACTTAGTTCTCAATGTTATAAGTGCAGAAATATGTTTCTTATGACTTAGTGCATCTATCACTCTATTTTCTTTGCCTTTTATATAACTTATATAAAAATCATATTGAGATAGAAATTCTAACCACCTTCGTTGTCTTGCATTCAGATTTGGCTGGTGAAAATATACTTCAGCCCAAGATGGCTAGTCTTTAATTCAAAACGTCTCCCTAAAATATAATGTCTCCATACTTGAAGTGCACGAATAATGCAAGTAGGCTCTAGGTCATGGGGAGCATAGTTTAGTTCGTATAACTTGAGTTTTTTACTTTCATATAAAATAACATGCTCATATTGCAAAACAATACCTCCAAGCCCTTCCCCAGAAGCATTTGTCACTACAGTAAAGTCTCCATTTGGATTAGGTACAGCCAAAATAAGTGCAGATGTAAGTTGATTCTTTAGATCCTTAAATGCATATTTGTATTTTTCACTCCACATAAATTTCTTTTCTTTATTTTGCAACAAAGTTATTGGTGCAACGAATTTCTAAAATTATTTTACAAACTTTATATAGTAATCAGTGAGACCCATGAAGTTTTTGACTTCATGTACATTCTTAGGTGCAGGGCACTTAGTTGTTGCAACAATTTATGATGGGTCTACTACTATTCCATCTTTACTTATGACATGCCCTGGATAGTGTACTTCCATCTTATAGAATGAACATTTGGATAACTTGCCATACAATATTCTTTTCCTTAAGATTTCTATAAATATATTCAAATGCTCATGATGCTCATCAATGCTTTTAGAATATATGAGAATATCGTCCAAGAATACAAGAAAAAAAATTTCCAAGTGTTCTTGAAAAATATTATTCATTAAATTCATAAATTTGTAGGTGCATTTGTCAAACCAAATGGTAAAACTGTGAATTCATAATATTTGTACCTTTTCCTAAAAGCTATTTTATGAATATCTTCATCCTTGATTGTTAACTGATGATATCCAGATAGAAGATCTATCTTAGAATATATTGATGCACCATGCATCTGATCAAACAGATCATCTATTCTAGGAAGTGGATATCTTTTTTTGATTGTTTCCTTGTTTAACAGCCTATAATCAATGCACAATATAAGTGTTCCATCTTTCTTTTTCACAAGAATTACTAGTGCTCCCCAAAGTGAGACACTTGGTCTTATCAAACCTTTAGAAAATAGTTCTTTTAATTTTTCCTTAAGCTCTACCAATTCAATGGTAGTCATTCGATATGGTGCCTTGGAAATAGGTTTGGTTCCTTGCTTGATTTCAATCGTGAAATAAAACTCCCATTTGGGCAGAAAACCGGGTAGATCTTATAGAAACACATCATTGAAATTTCTTAACAGTGGGTATATTTTCAAGGAATCACTATCCCCTTCAATTTTTTCTGAAATTTTTACTACATATAAAATCTAGTCTTTGTTTTTTCCCTTTTTAAGTTACATGGCCTATAATTTTCTAAGTGAAATCTCATGTTTTACCCCCTAGATGTCTGTTGTTTTCTACAGATAATTAAGGCAACTAATATGTTTTTCAAAACAATCAACTTTTTTTTATGTTCAGAAAGTGAGTTAACACTTATGATTACATCATAAGACCCCAAAGGAGCAATGTAAAGATAAACTTTAGTGGAAAATCTAGGAAACTCAAGGATTGGTCCAAAAAGACACATACAAATTGTGTGGATAACATTATTTCTCTTAGTGTAGGATATTTACCATGCATATATTTTAAGTAAATGGGATTCCTCCACATAGGTGATTCACCATGCTTAGGTGTCCTAGGGTGTCATTATGGCCTTACATGCATCATAGAGCATCATAGGAGTTACATTTGACTGGATATTCTAGGTATGTAACTCCCAGCTCTTGACGGCTACATTGTTTTGGGGAGTTACACACCCCACTACTATATATACACCCTTTCATCTTGAGCAATACAATGTAATGGAATAGACTATGGGATTTGAGCCATTTATTCTTTAATGCATGCACATTGCTCTCATGGGTGATTTCTTACTTTGATCTTGAAGCTACATCATTTTGTGGTTGAGTGAAATGTTTTGATGCTCATAGATTCCCTCCAGATCTTCGTCATTCCTCTGACATGGTATCAAAGATCAGGCATCAGAATCGTGTTTCTTACCTTGGTTGTTAACTACTCCCCATCTCATACTTTCTTTTGCAAGCTCTCCTTTGCATGTTCTCTACTTGAATTTTCTAAAGGGTATTTGGTCGATTTGTACTATTAGTTGCTGAGATCGTGATTACTTCTATATTGCCTTGAGTTTATTGTTAATTCATTGCATTCACTGCATGCACCAACTTGTGCATACTTCCCACTTCCACTCCATCCACCCCACTTGGATCGTTCAAATCCTTCTTGGTTTGACATGGTGGTTTATTTGTTTGGTGTCCTAGGGTGTCATTATGGCCTTACATGTGTCATAGAGCGTCATAGGAGTTACATTTGACCATATATTCCAGGTATGTAACTCCCACCTCTTTACGGCTATATTTTTTTGGGGAGTTACACACCCCACTACTATATGTACACCCTTTCATCTTGAGCAATAAAATAGAATGGAATAGAGTATGGGATTTGAGTCATTTATCCTTTAGTGCGTGCACATTGCTCTCATGGGTGATTTCTTGCTTTGATCTTGAACCTACATCATTTTTCAGTTGAGTGAAATGTTTGATACTCAGAGATTCCCTCCAAATATTCATCATTCCTCTGACGTGGTATCAAAGATCAAGGATCATAATTGTGTTTCTTACCTCGGTTGCTAACTACTCTCTGTCTCGTAGTTTCTTGTGCAAGCTCTCCTTGGCATATGCTCTACTTGCATTTTCTAAAGGGTATTTGGTTGATTTACTCTATTAGTTGCTGAGCTCGTGATTGCTTCTATATTTCCTTGATTTTATTGCTCGATTGTTACATTCACTACATTCACCAACTCATGCATAGTTCCCACTTGCACTCCATCCACCCAACTTGGATCATTCAACTCCTTCTTAGTTTGACATGGTGGTTTTGTCATTTGGCTCTCATTCCTTGATTTTTATTTGGCTCAGTGATCTATTTATGGTTTGAATATGTGCGATTTGGCTCTTCTTGGTTCACTTCTTGGGGTTCTACATTGCATTCCTTCTCATGTTACATTTTTTGGATGTTCGCTTCCATTGTTACGTTTAGGATCACTAGCTTACCTACATTTACAGGATCCTTCTGTTGGTTCTCCTTTTATAGTGCATTGGCCTCTGGATCTTTCCAATGCTCCAACTTCTTACATTGTAGATCTCACCAGTCTATCTCAACGGCTACTCCTGATGGTGTCCTAACATTCTGAACACATTTGTAGCCATTACAAAATTTACTCAACCATTTCAATGTCATCATCTCTTCCTATTATGTGGATATGTTGTGACACATGGCCTCGACCCAACCCATCACATGTCTCCTCTTAACTTGGCAAACTAGTTAGTCCAACTCACCTCATCTCATAGTTTAACTTAGTGACACCTGGGCTCAACTTAGCTGGTAACTCAGTGCATTGGCCTCTTAGCCCTCTCTGATTCAACTCAGACACATTCCTAGGTGCTCCCCTCTGTGTGCAACACTCTACATTAGCTTGGTCAACTATGAACTACTCTCCTGCATTCACCCACTACCTTGCACTGGTGTCAAATCATTGTGTCAGAGGCCATCCTTGGCTACAAACCACTTCCAACTATTTTGGTCAACGTCGCTTGGTTATACTGCCGAGTCACTTGCGACTCAACTCGCTTACCTTTGCGCAGCTCAGCTCGGCTGCATTAGCCTTTGAGCTTGGTCAACATGTGAGGTGGAAATGGTTTGGGCCCCCATTCCATTCCCGTTTAGAATTTTTTGGCAGTCAAAACAATCCCTAGTTTTAATGTTTTAAGGAAAAAACATTTATTTCATGGCATTGTAATAAATTTTAGGGCCTCTATTTTTCTTGTATTTATGTCCTTTCTATTCATGTGTCAAAGATGAAGGGTGAGGTCCGGGGTTAGCAGGAGGCTAATTCCCCCTAGCAAGAAAAACAAACCCTACCTAAAATTTGATGCCATTTCTAATGAAGTACCCACATGAAACCCTTTACACCGATTTCAGGCACTTTTAAAATTAGTTTACAAAGCTGTATTGGCATTTTCCATCAATTGTGGGAATCATTTGCTTGTTATAATTTTTGACTCACTACTCGGTTTTGAGCACTTCTTTAGTCAAAGTTGCAACATTTTTTACACATTATGTGATGACATTATCAGTTTTATAAATGACACTACTTTATAAAGTACCACATTCTGGGGGGGTTCACTAGTACTCTTGGGTTTTTTACTACACGCAGATGCATTATCAGCCGAGATTCCGACGTCTTGCTTTTGTGCATCTTGCACTTATTCCTTACGCATCATGGTAGAGTGCTCCTTTCCAGACTTGAGCATCATAGGATTACTTTACAACCTCCGCCACTTCTCACTAAGTAGAGGGAACTATTTAGCTTGGTCGTGATTCCATGGAACGTTACTTTCGCTCAAGAGTGTCTTTCACCCTTCTTACTTGGGCCAGTTCCTATACCCACTAATCATCGTCATCTTGAGGACTTCCTTGACACTTAGTGACCATGTTTTTGGTCACTTGATGATGCATGTCTTCAGATCTCTCTAGTTTCACATGGTAGAATCAGATCCTCCCCACCTGTGTCTGGAACATTCTTCAGTCCCTCTATTGATACACTTCACATACTACCACCATTGTTTTAGTTGTTGATTCAGTGGTCTCCTCTACTTCATGTGATGGAAGTTCCAGTGACATAGACTCACTTGGGTCTACTTATGACGATGAGGATTGTATACCCAGTTCTGATATCGAGAGTACTACAGAGGACTCTTCTCCTCCTTCTCTCACTATTCCAGAGAGAGTTGACACTTCCCACATCTCATCAGCTATCGATCAGTCTCCTAATAAACCTCATACAGTCACTACACCAAACTCCTTTCCACTTCCAGTGTGTTAGGCCCCTTTCACTCCTCTACCTTCATTGGGTGACTCATACCTATCTAAGATTGTTCTTTTGTTTGTTGAGCCCTCTCATTGGGATGAGTATCATTTCTTCAGAACCTTACTACCTCTTTCATTCATTATTTTACATGGTTCCCTTCTCAGTTAAACCTATTTAATAGAACAAGGTATCTACCTAAGTATCTTTTAAACATATCGAAACAATAGGTCTTTTGCAAACATCACTTTCCATCCAAATATTTCCATTATCCTAGATTCATCCTAAGTCAAATATGCCAATAATCAAAATTAAAAAGCATAAGAATATATTAAGGATGATACAAAACATCATAACTTAAAATGTTTCTTCAATTTGAGTATGCAAATACTCTAACTTAGAATTAGGAACCATTTTAAGTTAAATTCAAGAAAACTAACAACAAACATCATCAGAGGGTAAGATCAATTTAGTAAGCACATTGGACTACACTCCATCTAAAAAATGTACAACATTAATATAGTTAAGTCAACAGAGTGTGTAGATTTGCAAGGTTTATCATTCAACTCCTACTCATTTAACCATCTGAATATTTATTCCAACCCAAAGATATAATAAAATATATTTCCAACCAACACAATATTCTATCCAATTATTTTAAACTTCGGCCATGCTGCCCTAACACAATCTGCAATCAATCTTACAAGACAACCTAGAAGTTGCATAACAAACAGACTAAAGAAGTACAACACTTTCGCCAAGTTCAAGGATGAAATAAGGAAAGAGGGAGAAATTACTTCCTCATAGTTTGAAGCACGATTAAAAAGAGAGAAAAAAGGTAACCAAGAACATAAATTGACAAGCTCATTTTCCATTGTTTCATACCTAAATCTCCAAATAGAAAACTAATCAAGGGATTTAATTGAATGAACACAACCTAGGAGAAAGGAAAGAACGATGGACAACCAACATTCCATTACCTTTCATCATTCAAGGGGATGGTAAGATAGCATCAATATCCACCAAGACATCAA
The DNA here is from genome assembly GCA_019776745.2 of Taxus chinensis. Lineage (NCBI taxonomy): Eukaryota > Viridiplantae > Streptophyta > Pinopsida > Cupressales > Taxaceae > Taxus > Taxus chinensis. Next base: position 733,130,996 of record CM034152.1, on the reverse strand, counting down.
GTAAACATTTCCAAACAGAAACTAAGGTGAAAGAAAGAGAAATAATATAAGGGTAAGTCTGCACAGTCCCTCTAACTCAAATCCGTAAAGGGAAAAGTAGAAAACAATACGATAAATCCAAATAGGATTATCAATTCCCTTTTTACAAGAACATTACCTAATATCTGAAGAATCAAAATGGTATTATGGCTCATGATCAAGGAAAATACTAACCCATCACAACAACAATGTCAGTACAACTATCAAGAGTTCAAGTCGACAACAATAACAAAGATACAGCGAACCGTAACCAAGGTGGTTTTCCCCTTTGCAGCTCCAGATGCCATAGATCTAAGGTTTTCAAAAAGATCCAATAGAATAAAAAGAAATAGAATAATAATTCCCTCATGGCTTCCAAAATCAGGCCTCGAAAACAACTAAATGTTTCTAACGAAAAAGAGGATGTAAACATTTATGGGCTTAAATAACATAACTGAATGACTTCAACAAGTCCATGGAACATAATACCACTTTCCAAGAAAAATCAAAACATATATATATCAAGAGTTAAAAGTCTGTAACTAAAACGATACAACAAAACCCAGATTCACCATTATAGACAGTGATAGAAAAATAATCACACTCGTCTATTCTTAAACATTCCTTCAGCATCTAAGGAATAGCTGTAAGTAGGAGCTACATAAATTTTATCTTCCCAAAGATTCAAGAAGATTCAATCCATAGTCAAATATTCTAAAGGTTAAAAAATAACTGCAGTTTCTCATTAGAGAGGAACAAAATCATACAAAAACCAACTCCGAAGATTAAAGGAAACTTAGCTACCTACATATTGAAATAGTTCAAACAATATTTCCCACATTTTTCAACTTAGTCTCAAGCCCAATCAAAGGATTACAATATAACCTAGTTACCGATTAAAAAAAACAAAAACCAAGATCACATATTTCTTTATTGAGACTGAATCGATAGTATAACCCAATAAATAACACATAAGAAGTATCAAAAAGAGAAATCTTATCAACCAAACAAAAACCAATTTATTCACAAGAAGATAAGAGTTGATTTTATGATCATTTAAGTAAAAGAAAAATAACTTAATGGGTAGAGCCTATCATGCCTGATAGTGCTTCACCTTCACCAAATTCATAGAAGATCTCCAAAAATAACCTCAATCTTCCTTTTGAATTCAAAAACCCACCAAAAATTTCCTCTGTCACCTCCTTATAGTCTCACAGTTCCCACTCTTCCTTTCCACACCGTGCCAGGAAGAAAAGATCATGTATTGACACATTACATGCAAAATCGAACTACAGGTTCGAGACCAAAAACAACCACATGCAGAGTACTAAATCGAAACCGAATGAATCGAAAAAACCAAACCCTATGTAGTCTTCCCAGGTGGTTTTTCCAATTCCATTATAGACAGTGATAGAAAAATAATCACACTTGTCTATTCTTAAACATTCCTTCAGCATCTAAGGAATACCTGTAAGTAGGAGCTACATAAATTTTATCTTCCCAAATATTAGAGAAGATTCAATCTATATTCAAATATTCTAAAGGTTAAAAAATAACTGAAGTTTCTCATTAGAGAGGAACAAAATCATACAAAAACCAACTCCGAAGATTAAAGGAAACTTAGCTACCTACATATTGAAATAGTTCAAACAATATTTCCCACATTTTTCATCTTGGTCTCAAGCCCAATCAAAGGATTACAACATAACCTAGTTACCAAATAAAAAAAACAAAAACCAAGATCACATATTTCTTTATTGAGACTGAATCGATAGTATAACCCAATAAATAACACAGAAGAAGTCTCAAAAAGAGAAATCTTATCAACCAAACAAAAACCAATTTATTCACAAGAAGATAAGAGTTGATTTTATGATCATTTAAGTAAAAGAAAAATAACTTAATGGGTAGAGCCTATCATGCCTGATAGTGCTTCACCTTCACCAAATTCATAGAATATCTCCAAAAAGAACCTCAATCTTCCTTTTGAATTCAAAAACCCACCAAAAATTTCCTCTGTCACCTCCTTATAGTCTCACAGTTCCCACTCTTCCTTTCCACACCGTGCCAGGAAGAAAAGATCATGTATTGACACATTACATGAAAAAATCGAACTACAGGTTTGAGACCAAAAACAACCACATGCAGAGTACTAAATCGAAACTGAATGAATTGAAAAAAACAAACCCTATGTAGTCTTCCCAGGTGGTTTTGCCAATTCCCAAAAATTAAATGTAGACTAGGATTCTCAGTCCTTCCTATTTTCCCACCACCTCCATCTCCAAATTTGGAGTGGTCTTATTCAAACAAAACATGCCTCTTAAAACTTTGGTGAAAATGCCAACTCTTCCATCATAAACTTCTAATTGCCTTTTACCAAATTTGGCTAAAAACTAAATAAGACAACAGTAATTCCCATTTAATATCTTGGAACCGATGCCACCGACCAACCACATTACCATGTCATTCCATAGGCTGCTCTTAGGTTAACCATACCTAAGTTAGGTTAACATTAGTTTAGGAAATCAACATAGGTCCATAGGTAGGTCTTTAGTGAAAATCATAACATTATAATTAACAAAAGATCATAGAGACAGAGGTTAGAATTAGCTTTAGGCTATAGTCACTTAACATAAAAACATAGTTAAAATAGGTTCCCGATCAAAGTAAGCATTGCATTATAACAAAATAAGAACAAACCATGACATCACAATTCAAATATACAATAGGATCTAAAGACTTCATTATTTCCTTAGCACGGTGAGAATCCAGAGATCACCTGATCTAACAGACTTGGTCATTATGACAACAAAGTCATTAATTAAAAGAATACCTTGGATCAATGGAATTGATCCAAGGTAATGTTGTTTTGAAAGAATAATTTACGAAAACAAAAAAAAAAATTCTCAATTCAGGCAGTGAATTAAATTTTGTATAAGTAGGTGGAGTACTCCATTTAAATTAAGAAAAACCACGACAAAATGTACCTGATCAACAGATGAATTATTTTCTACTGCAAACATGATTTATAAAGTCATAAGAGTACACTATCTTAAGAAAAAATCACATGTCAATCTTTGCACCTTCTAAAGTATAAGTCATCATAGGTACTAGTCATGTTAGAGGCGTCACATACCTCCCTCCTAAAAATCATCATCATCCCAATGATGAACTTAGTCAAATAAATTCAATAAAGAATATAACCAAATTATAATTCTTTCATTCATAAGTTCATAACAGAACTAGATTTGAGAAATTCAAATTTTCATAATTATTCAGCATTAAAATAGTTGTTTCAATACTAAAGAATTTAGTATCTTCCCAAAAAGGGTAGGTTTATTTATATGATAAGAATAAAATATTGTAATTCTATCAATCAACATAATCAATTCGGCTCAAACAAATGTGGAAAATAAATTTTCATGTCCTCGAGGTTTTCCCAGGTTGCGCTTTCTTCGTTAAAATTATCCCACTAGACCTTGCATTGACTTATTTCATGATTCCTTAAGTGCAACTAGTGAGTTTCCAACAATTGAATGGGTTTAACCATGATTATTTCTGGGTGTTGGACCTGTAAGGAATTCCAATTTAACACATGGGATAAATTTGAAACATGTTTCTTAACTAAAGAAATATGGAAAACATCATGCATTTATGATAAAGCAGGTGGTAAAGCTAAACGATAAGCTATAGGGTTAATTATTTCAATAATTTCAAAGGGTCCCACATAACAAGGTGATAACTTGGCATCCTTTCCAAATTTTATAGAACTCTTTTTCAGTTTAACCCACAAAAGACCTTTTCACCAAGTTAAAATTTTTGGTCAACCCTTTTTAAGTCTGCATAACTTTTTTGGCTATCTGTCACTTCCTTCTAATGCTCACGAATAATTTTAACTTGTTGTTCCATTTCTGTAAGGATCTCATGTCCAATTACCTCTTGGTTCTCTATGTAATCCCAACTAACTAGAGTTTCACATCTCCTTCCGTATAATAATTTGAAATTTGTAATTTTCAAAGAGGCGTGATACATGTTATTATAAGAAAATTAAACTAATGGAAGGTACTCTTCCCATTTTTATTTCTGATCCATGCAATACATTCACAATATATCTTCCAAAACTTGATTAACTCTTTCATTATACCCATCCATTTCCAGATGGTATGTTGAAATAAAATTTAGTTTAGTCCCTAAGGCTATATTGAGTGTTTGCCAAAATCTAGATGTCATTATTGGGTCTCGATCCAATATGATCAATTCTGGTACACCATGCAATCTGAAAATTTCATGCACAATTTTTTTTTCTAAAATAGGTGAATCATCTTTAAGATTACCAACAATGAAATGTGCTACTTTTGTTAGTTTATCAACCACAACTAGAATAACATTATGCTTATTTCTTGACATAGGAAACCCTTGAACAAAATCCATGCTTATTACTTGCCACTTATACTACAGAATGTTATGAGGGTATAGTAAAACTGGCTATGTGCATATGTTCAACCTTAACACGCTGACATTCTAAGAAATGTGACACATAGTCAAGTATATCCTTCTTCATCCCTTTCCAAAAATATTTTTGATTTACATGATCAGTAAGCATTTTTGTCACTCCGAGATGTCCAGAGTAAGGTGCATTGTGAAATTCAGTCATCACACTAACTTTTAACCTCATTTTCTAAGTGTACATACCACCCAATTTTCAGACCTTAGGATTATTTTGTTATCGAAACTAGAAACCTTTATATATCTTATCATTAGAATCTACAAAAAGTTTTATTTTTACTTGCTAATAGTAGGGATCTGTTGTCATTACTTTCTTTACCTATTCTTTGAACTAAGTTCTCAAGGTTACAAGTGCGGAAATGTTCTTCCTATGAATTAGTGCATCTGTCACTTTGTTTTCTTTTCCTTTAATATAACTAATATCAAAATCATACCGAGACAAAAAAATCTAACCATATTCGCTACCTTGCATTCAGATTAGGTTGTCTGAAGATCTATTTCAGCCCTAAGTGGTTTGTTTTTTTAACTCAAAGGGATTCCCTAAAAGATAATGTCTCCAAAATTGTAGTGTATGTACAATGGCAACAAGCTCTAGATCATGGTGAGCATAGTTCAGCTCATGTAACTTGAGATTTCTACTTTCATATGTTATCACATGATCATTTTATAGTAATATGTCACCTAATCCATCTATGAAAGCACATGTTTTAACCGTGAAGCTTCCATTTGGATCCGAGACAATCAAAATAGGTGATGTTGTTTGTTGTTCCTTTAATGTTTTAAATACAGTTTCAGCATTTATCATTCCAAACAAAAAAATTTATCCTTCTTATGCAGTGAAGTAATTGGTGGTAACAACCATTGAAAAATATTTTACAAATTTTCTATAGTATCCTACAAGCCCCATGAAGCTTCTAACTTCATGAGCATTTTTAGGTGTTAGGCCACTCAGTTATGGCTGAAGTATTTGATGGATCAATAGATATTCCATCCTTGTTTATCACATGGCCTAAGTAATGTATTTTAGCCTCATAAAATTAACATTTTGACAACTTTCCAAAAAGTTTTAATTTCCTTAAGATCTCAAGTACAATTCATAAATTTCCATTATGTTCCTCTACACTTTTTGAATAGATAAGAATATCATCCAAGAATACAAGAAAAAATTAGTCCAAGTATTCTTGAAAGATATTTTTCATAAAATTCGTAAAAGAGGAAGGTGCATTCATTAAACCAAAAGGTAAAACAGTGAATTCATAGTGCCCATATCTCATCCTAAAGGTTGTTTTATGTATGTATTTTTATTTTATTCTCAACTGATGGTACCTAGATGGCAGATTGATCTAGGAATGAACAGATGCACAATGCATCTAATCAAACAGATCGTCAATTATAGGAAGAGGGTATGTATTCTTAATTGTTTCTTTGTTCAACATTCTATAGTCAATACAAAGTCTAAGTGTTTCATCTTTATTTTTAACAAATATAACCGGTTCTCCCCAAGGTGAGACACTCGATCTTATTAATCAATTAGATAAGAGTTCATACAACTGTACCTTTAGTTTAACTAATACTGTTATAGTTCATGCAACTGTAACTGTCGTAAAATTGTGCGATCCAGGTAAATACTAGAAACCAATTTGTGATAGGAGTATGGCTTAGTTTTGATGTCATCTTATGATGACCAAGGGGAAGGAAGTGGATTTAAAGTGATATAATTCAATTCAGATGCACTTAATTTCCCTTAGTCACCCTAAGCTAACTTAATCAACACTAGCCCATGCAAAATATCCCTAATTAGTATCTAGCACGAACCTTGGAAGTGATTGATGCAAATCAAATAAGCCCAAATATAGATAATAGTTTCGAGTGTGGTGAAAGACATATTCCTTTTGATGAGTATGTTGTATAGAAATTAAAGCATGGAAAACATGTCTTGAAACTTTGCCCAAAGTATCACAAGTTTCTGATTGTGTTGTCCCTAATTTCACCTAGACTAAATATGTATGATATCAGTTGGGTTATCCATAACAGAGACCTAGATATGTACTTTAGATATTAACACTTAAATGACCCTAAATGAATAAGGGAGCCACAAGTATACTTAGTATACACATTGATGAAATGAAATATGAGGGATTGGTTTAGTACCAACTCATAACAGCTGCATATGGTTTACTTTTGTAAGATGGATTGGCTAAATTAATGTTGGTTCTAAATTATGTGAATTTATAACAGTGAAACATTATGATATATAATTTTTTCCCCCTTGTATTGAAGTCTTAAAATGAGAATGTTACACAACATCTTGAACAATATTTTGTCTTTCTTATCAAAAGAAAATTCTTCATGGGTTACCTTTAACAGGTATGGTGGCATATGACTAATCCATATTTATAATCTATACTAATGTCTCTATAGAATCTTTGGATCAATAAAATCCCATATGCAGCTAGATTTTTTACCACTAGTGTTTTGACATTGACCTTATTATCATGAAATTCCACAAGTGATACTTGATTATTGTTAACTTGACCAATGAGAGGTACTTTTTTGATGTCCATGGAATAATGGTGACCAATAATAAGGACGAGTGTGAGAACAAGAGAATGTGAAACTTTTAGAAGCATGATGTTACTTGAGGTTGTTGGTGTGTATTATTTTCCACATCATTAGGTGAGTCATCTCACTTAGGTGAGATCGTAGGTCCATGTGTCATTTAGGGGTCATCATGAGATTCACTTACACGTCAGTACATCAGGTGCATCATATGCGTCATTGGGAGTTACACTTCTATTATGGGAATGTAACTCCCCCTCGCCACTTGAGTTGTCCTGATTGTAGTACTAGGGGTTACTCAACACCTCCTATATGTACACCCTTTGGATCTATGAGATAGAGGAGAGTTTCACGGCTTATCGAGGTTCTTCCCATTTGTTGAATCTTTAAATGCACATTTGGTTGATGCTTTCTCCTCCTGAGATCTCTTCACGCTGTCTTTCACACATCCATTGATGTGCACATCATCCCTCATGATCCTTGCTTGTGGGTTTTAAACCCTCTTACATGGTATCACAGCAGATCTTATGGATCCATGCACTCGGCATTTTTCGTGCATTTTCCAACTTTCGGCGTGATATTCAGATTCTCGTTGCATGTGTCGTAATCATTATTCTGACCGGTGCTCTTCTTGCATTGATTTCAGGGCCTTATACCTCATTTAGTCATGTTTGAGTCTTATATGTTCATGGGTTTCAGCTTTCAGGATATGCATGCATCTTTGAAGGTGGTTTGTAGGTTTGAGGTTTAGATCCAAGTTTAAAAGTGTTGTTTTGTGAGTTTTTTTGTAGGATTGTTGGAGCTATTTCTGGCTCAAATCGGCCCTAGCTCACCGATCTTATCTCATGACTTATTTCTCATGTTTGACTTATTTCTCATGTTTTTTCTCGGTTGGCTTTGTTTTGCTTTAGGGTTTTGTGTTTGTAGTCTTTGACCATGGGGGGAAAGGAAACACTTGGCTTATCCATCCTACCTTTTTTGCTCGCATTGGTGCTAGAAGCACTTGGCTTCCACCTGTATTGGACTATCTGACTCAGCACACTGTCATTTGCACCCACTTGTAACTTATTTTTTGGTTTGAGTGAACTCCTCAGCCACTGTGCATTATTCAAATCAAGAAAAAAAGACACATTTCCCTCAAAATGTTTCTCAATTGACCTTGCAACTTGTCTATGTGCATCACATCTGACTTACGTTGGTTCTAGGTAAATGTGCTCCTCCCTGCATTGAAATATGGCCCCTCTTTCATCGCTTTGGATTTGGTTGTGCATACTTTGGATTCACATTCCAGCTCAGAGCTCTCCCTCTCTACGTGTCACTCAACTGAGGCTTCCTTCCTGACTCTACAACATGTTACACTCACCAGTCCAACAGTCAAATTTCCTCCTCAAGTGCATTCCTCTGTGTTTTGACATTACAGGCTAGAAAATCTCCCAACCGTTACCTCTCCACCTACGGTTTCAGGTTGTTGCTAGCACATGGCTCTGCTTGTCTCAGACCTTCCACCAATTTCCTGATACGTCGACCTACTCCTACACGTAGCTGACTGTTTGGTGGTTTCTCTTTGGACGTGGTTACTTTTTCCACACCAACGCATAACTCAACTTGGTCAACAGCCACATGGATTGACAATGTGGGCCCCTATTTTCCTTTTAGAATTGTTTGTAGGTTAAAAAAATCCCTGTTTTTAATGTTTTTAGGTAAAAACATTCCTTGTATGGCATTGTAATAATTTTCAGGCTCTATTTTTCGTGTATTATGTCCTTCATTCGTGTGGCGAAGATGGAGTGCGAGGTTCGGGTTGACAGGAGGCTAATCCCCCCTCGCAAGTAAAACATACCCTACCTAAAATTTGATGTCATTTCCAACGAGTACCCACATGAAATCCTTTGCACCCATTTCACACATTTTTTAATGTGTTTTTATCTTTTATTGGCATTTTCCATTAGTTGCGGGAATCATATTTATGCTATAACCTTTTTGACTCGCTTCTCATTTTTTAGCACTTCTTTAGTCAAAGTTGTATGATTTTTTACACATTACATGATGGCATTGTCATTTTTTATAAACTCACCACCTTATAAAGTTTCACATTCTAGGGCGTTCAGTAGTACTCTTGGGTTTTCACATATAAACGCATTATCAGATGAGTCTGACATCTTACTTTTGTGCACCTTACACTTCTTGCTTCCACATCATGGAGAGTGATCTTTCCAAACTTGAGCGTCATAGGATCACTTTACAGCCTCTTCCACTTCTCACTAGGAGAGGGAACTATTCAGTGTGGCATGCTTCCATGGAACGTTACTTCACTCACGAGGGTCTTTCACCCTTCTTACTTGGGCCAGTTCCTGCACCCACTGATCATCATCATCTGGAGGAATTCCTTGACATTTTTGTCCATGTTTTTGGTCACATGATGATGCATGTCTCTCGATCTCTCTAGTTTCACGTGGTAGACTCACATCCACCCCACCGCGTCTGGATCATTCTTCAATCCCTCTATGGAGACCCTTCACATACTGTCAGCCGTTGTTGTTACTATTGATTCAGTTGTCTCCCCTTCTTCATGTGATGATAGTTCCACTGGCACAAACTCGCTTGGTTCTACTTCTGATGATGAGGATTGTGCACCCATTTCTATTATCAATATTATTACAGAGGACTTCTCTCCTCCTTCTCTCACTATTCTAAAGAGTGTTGTCACCCCTTCCATCTCATTAGATATTGAGCATTTTCCTACTCAACCTTATACAGTCATCACATCCGCCTCCTTTCCACTTCTAGTGTGTGAGGCCACTTCCACTCCTCTACCTTCATTGGATGACTCATACCTACCTGACATTGCTCTTTTGTTTGTTGATCCCTCTCATTGGGATGAGTATCATTTCTTCAGAACCTTACTACCTCTTTCATTCATTATTTTACATGGTTCCCTTCTCAGTTAAACCTATTTAATAGAACAAGGTATCTACCTAAGTATCTTTTAAACATATCTAAATAATAGGTCTTTTGCAAACATCAATTTCCATCCAAATAGTTCCATTATCCTAGATTCATCCTAAGTCAAATATACCAATAATCAAAATTAAAAATCATAAGAATAATTTAAGGATGATACAAAACATCATAACTTAAAATGTTTCTTTAATTTGAGTATGTGAATACTCTAACTTAGAATTAGGAACCATTTTAAGTTAAAGTCAAGAAAACTAACAACAAACCTCATCAGAGGCTAAGATCAATTTAGTAAGCACATTAGACTACATTCCATCTGAAAAAAGTACAACATTAATATCGTTAAGTCAACAAAGTGTGTAGATTGGCAAGGTTTATCATTCAACTCCTACTCATTTAACCATCTGAATATTTAATTCCAACCCAAAGATATAATAAAATATATTTCCAACCAACACAATATTCTATCCAATTATTTTAAACTTCAGCCATGCTGCCCTAACACAATCTGCAATCAATCTTACAAGGCAACCTAGAAGTTGCATAACAAATAGACTAAAGAAGTACAACACTTTCGCCAAGTTCAAGGATGAAATAAGGAAAGAGAGAGAAATTACTTCCTCATAGTTTGAAGCACGATTAAAAAGAGAGAAAAAAGGTAACCAAGAACATAAATTGACAAGCTCATTTTCCATTGTTTCATACGTAAATCTCCAAATAGAAAACTAATCGAGGGATTTAATTGAATGAACACAACCTAGGAGAAAGGAAAGAACGATGGACAACCAACATTCCATTACCTTTCATCATTCAAGGGGATGGTAAGATAGCATCAATATCCACCAAGACATCAAGTAAACATTTCCAAACAGAAACTAAGGTGAAAGAAAGAGAAATAATATAAGGGTAAGTCTGTACAGTCCCTCTAACTCAAATCCGTAAAGGGAAAAGTAGTGAACAATACGATAAATCCAAATAGGATTATCAATTCCCTTTTTACAAGAACATTACCTAATATCTGAAGAATCAAAATGGTATTATGGCTCATGATCTAGGAAACTACTAACCCATCACAACAACAATGTCAGTACAACTATCAAGAGTTCAAGTCGACAACAATAACAAAGATACAGTGAACCGTAACCAAGGGGGTTTTCCCCTTTGCAGCTCCAGATGCCATAGATCTAAGGTTTTCAAAAAGACCCAATAGAATAAAAAGAAATAGAATAATAATTCCCTCATGGCTTCCAAAATCAGGCCTCGAAAACAACTAAATGTTTCTAACGAAAAAGAGGATGTAAACATTTATGGGCTTAAATAACATAACTGAATGACTTCAACAAGTCCATGGAACATAATACCACTTTCCAAGAAAAATCAAAACATATATATATCCAGAGTTAAAAGTCTGTAACTAAAACGATACAACAAAACCCAGATTCACCATTATAGACAGTGATAGAAAAATAATCACACTCGTCTATTCTTAAACATTCCTTCAGCATCTAAGGAATAGCTTGTAAGTAGGAGCTACATAAATTTTATCTTCCCAAATATTCAAGAAGATTCAATCCATAGTCAAATATTCTAAAGGTTAAAAAATAACTGCAGTTTCTCATTAGAGAGGAACAAAATCATACAAAAACCAACTCCGAAGATTAAAGGAAACTTAGCTACCTACATATTGAAATAGTTCAAACAATATTTCCCACATTTTTCAACTTAGTCTCAAGCCCAATCAAAGGATTACAATATAACCTAGTTACCGATTAAAAAAAACAAAAACCAAGATCACATATTTCTTTATTGAGACTGAATCGATAGTATAACCCAATAAATAACACATAAGAAGTATCAAAAAGAGAAATCTTATCAACCAAACAAAAACCAATTTATTCAGAAGAAGATAAGAGTTGATTTTATGATCATTTAAGTAAGAGAAAAATAACTTAATGGGTAGAGCCTATCATGCCTGATAGTGCTTCACCTTCACCAAATTCATAGAAGATCTCCAAAAAGAACCTCAATCTTCCTTTTGAATTCAAAAACCCACCAAAAATTTCCTCTTTCACCTCCTTATAGTCTCACAGTTCCCACTCTTCCTTTCCACACCGTGCCAGGAAGAAAAGATCATGTATTGACACATTACATGCAAAATCAAAATGCAGGTTTGAGACCAAAAACAACCACATGCAGAGTACTAAATCGAAACCGAATGAATCGAAAAAACCAAACCCTATGTAGTCTTCCCAGGTGGTTTTACCAATTCCAATATAGACAGTGATAGAAAAACAATCACACTTGTCTATTCTTAAACATTCCTTCAGCATCTAAGGAATAGCTGTAAGTAGGAGCTACATAAATTTTATCTTCCCAAATATTAGAGAAGATTCAATCCATAGTCAAATATTCTAAAGGTTAAAAAATAACCGAAGTTTCTCATTAGAGAGGAACAAAATCATACAAAAACCAACTCCGAAGATTAAAGGAAACTTAGCTACCTACATATTGAAATAGTTCAAACAATATTTCCCACATTTTTCATCTTGGTCTCAAGCCCAATCAAAGGATTACAACATAACCTAGTTACCAAATAAAAAAAACAAAAACCAAGATCACATATTTCTTTACTGAGACTGAATCGATAGTATAACCCAATAAATAACACAGAAGAAGTCTCAAAAAGAGAAATCTTATCAACCAAACAAAAACCAATTTATTCAGAAGAAGATAAGAGTTGATTTTATGATCATTTAAGTAAAAGAAAAATAACTTAATGGGTAGAGCCTATCATGCCTGATAGTGCTTCACCTTCACCAAATTCATAGAATATCTCCAAAAAGAACCTCAATCTTCCTTTTGAATTAAAAAACCCACCAAAAATTTCCTCTGTCACATCCTTATAGTCTCACAATTCCCACTCTTCCTTTCCACACCGTGCCAGGAAGAAAAGATCATGTATTGACACATTACATGAAAAAATCAAACTGCAGGTTTGAGACCAAAAAACAACCACATGCAGAGTACTAAATCGAAACCGAATGAATTGAAAAAACCAAACCCTATGTAGTCTTCCCAGGTGGTTTTGCCAATTCCCAAAAATTAAATGTAGACTAGGATTCTCAGTCCTTCCTATTTTCCCACCACCTCCATCTCCAAATTTGGAGTGGTCTTATTCAAACAAAACATGCCTCTTAAAACTTTGGTGAAAATGCCAACTCTTCCATCATAAACTTCTAATTGCCTTTTACCAAATTTGGCTAAAAACTAAATAAGACAACAGTAATTCCCATTTAATATCTTGGAACTGATGCCACCGACCAACCACATTACCATGTCATTCCATAGGCTGCTCTTAGGTTAACCATACCTAAGTTAGGTTAACATTAGTTTAGGAAATCAACATAGGTCCATAGGTAGGTCTTTAGTGAAAATCATAACATTATAATTAACAAAAGATCGTAGAGACATAGGTTAGAATTAGCTTTAGGCTATAGTCACTTAACATAAAAAAAATAGTTAAAATAGGTTCCCGATCAAACTAAGCATTGCATTATAAAAGAAGAAGAACAAACCATGACATCATAATTCAAATATACAATAGGATCTAAAGATTTCATTCTTTCCTTAGCACGGTCAGAATCTAGAGATCACCTGATCTAACAGACTTGGTCATTATGACAACAAAGTCATGAATTAAAAGCATACCTTGGATCAATGGAATTGATCCAAGGTAATGTTATTTTGAAAGAATAATTTATGAAAATAGAAAACAAAATTCTCAATTAAGGAAGTGAATTAATTTTTTATAAGTAGGTGGATTACTCCATTTAAATTAAGAAAAAGCGCGACAAAATGTACCTGATCAAAAGATGAATTATTTTCTACTGCAAACATGATTTATAAATTCATAAGAGTACACTATCTTAAGAAAAAATCACATGTCAATGTTTGCACCTTCTAAAGTATAAGTCATCATAGGTACTAGTCATGTTAGAGGCGTCACATACCTCCCTCCTAAAAATCATCATCGTCCTAATGATTAACTTAGTCAAATAAATTCAATAAAGAATATAACCAAATTATAATTCTTTCATTCATAAGTTCATAACAGAACTAGATTTGATAAATTCAAATTTTCATAATTATTCAGCATTAAAATAGTTGTTTCAATACTAAAGAATTTAGTATCTTCCAAAAAAGGGTAGGTTTATTGATATGATAAAAATAAAATATTGAAATTCTATCAATCAACATAATCATCTCGGCTCAAATAAATGTGGAAAATAATTTTTCATGTCCTCGAGGTTTTCCCAGGTTACGCTTTCTTCGTTAAAATTATCCCACTGGACCTTGCATTGACTTATTTCATGATTCCTTAAGTGCAACTAGTGAGTTTCCAACAATTGAATGGGTTTAAACATGATTATTCCTGGGTCTTGGTCCTATAAGGAATTCCAATTTAACACATGGGATAAATCTGAAACATTTTTCTTAGCTAAAGAAATATGGAAAACATCATGCATTTATGATAAAGCAGGTGGTAAAGCTAAACAATAAGCTATAGGGTTAATTATTTCAATAATTTCAAAGGGTCCCACATAACAAGGTGATAACTTGGCATCCTTTCTAAATTTTATAGAACTCTTTTTGAGTTTAACCCACAAAAGACCTTTTCACCAAGTTAAAATTTTTGGTCAACCCTTTTTAAGTCTGCATAACTTTTCTGGCTATCTGTCACTTCCTTCAAATGGTCACGAATCATTTTAACTTGTTGTTCCATTTCTGTAAGGATCTCATGTCCAATTACCTCTTGGTTCTCTATGTTATCCCAACTAACTAGAGTTTCACATCTCCTTCCGTATAATAATTTGAAATTTGTAACTTTCAATGAGGCGTGATACATGTTATTATAAGAAAATTAAACTAATGGGAGGTACTCTTCCCATTTTTATTTCTGATCCATGCAATACATTCGCAACATATCTTCCAAAACTTGATTAACTCTTTCATTATACCCATCTGTTTCCAGATGGTATGCTGAAATAAAATTTAGTTTAGTCCCTAAGGCTGTATTGAGTGTTTGCCAAAATCTAGATGTCATTATTGGGTCTCGATCCAATATGATCAATTCTGGTACACCATGCAATCTGAAAATTTCATGCACAATTTTTTTTTCTAAAACAGGTGAATCATCTTTAACATTACCAACAATGAAATGTGCTACTTTTGTTAGTTTATCAACCACAACTAGAATAACATTATGCTTATTTCTTGACATAGGAAACCCTTGAACAAAATCCATGCTAATTACTTGCCATTTATACTGTGGTATACTATGAGGATACAATGAACCATTTGGATGCATATGTTCAACCTTAAGACGTTGACACTCTAAGCAGTGTGTCACAAAGTCAATTACATCTTTTTCATCCCTTTCAAAAAATATTGTTGTTTTAGATTAGCAACCATTTCATTATGCCAAGATGTCCTGAAAAAGGTTAATTATGAAATTCAGTTAAAAATTTCCTTCTTAACTCATTCCCCGAAGGTATGTACACTCAATTATCATATCTCAAGATTTCCTCGTCATCAAAGTGAAAACATCTATATCTCACATCATCTAGATCTGCAACAAGTGTTGATTTCACTTGTTGAAAATAAGAAGCATATTTCATAACACTTTTTACTTCATCCTTAAACATAGTTCTCAATGTTATAAGTGCAGAAATATGTTTCTTATGACTTAGTGAATCTATCACTCTATTTTCTTTACCTTTTATATAACTTATATAAAAATCATATTGAGATAGAAATTCTAACCACCTTCGTTGTCTTGCATTCAGATTTGGCTGGTGAAAATATACTTCATCCCAAGATGGCCAGTCTTTAATTCAAAACATCTCCCTAAAAGATAATGTCTCCGTACTTGAAGTGCATGAACAATGCAAGTAGGCTCTAGGTCATGGGGAGCATAGTTCAATTTGTATAACTTGAGTTTTCTACTTTCATATGCAATAACATGCTCATATTGCAACACAATACCTCCTTGTGCCCTTACCCAAAAGCATCTATCACTACAGTAAAGTCTCCATTTGGATTAGGTACGGCCAAAATAAGTGCAGATGTAAGTTGATTCTTTAGAGTCTTAAATGTGCATTTGTATTTTTCACTCCACACAAATTTATTTTCTTTATTTGCAATAAAGTTATTGGTGCAGCGAATTTCTAAAAGCATGTTACAAACATTATATAGTAATCAGTGATACCCATGAATTTTTTGACTTCATGTACATTCTTAGGTGCAGGCCACTTAGTTATTGCAACAATTTATGATGGGTCTACTACTATTCCATCTTTACTTATGACATGCCCTAGATAGTGTACTTCCATCTCGTAGAACGAACATTTGGATAACTTGCCATGCAATATTCTTTTCCTTAAGATTTCGATAAATATATTCAAATGCTCATGATGCTCATCAATGCTTTTAGAATATATGATAATATCATCCAAGAATACAAGCACAAATTTGTCCAAGTGTTCTTGAAAAATATTATTCGTTAAATTCATAAAATCTGTAGGTGCATTTGTCAAACCAAATGGTAAAACTGTGAATTCATAATATTTGTACCTTGTCCTAAAAGCTATTTTATGAATATCTTCATCCTTGATTGTTAACTAATGATATCCAGATCAAAGATCTATCTTAGAATATATTGATGCACCATGCATCTGATCAAACAGATCATCTATTCTAGGAAGTGGATATCTTTTTTTGATTGTTTCCTTGTTTAACATCCTATAATCAATGCACAATATAAGTGTTCCATCTTTATTTTTCACAAGAATTACTAGTGCTCCCCAAAGTGAGACACTTGGTCTTATGAAACCTTTAGAAAATAGTTCTTTTAATTTTTCCTTAAGCTCTACCAATTCAATGGTAGTCATTCGATATGGTGCCTTGGAAATAGGTTTGGTTACTTGTTTGATCTCAATCATGAAATCAAACTCCCATGTGGGAAAAAACCCAGGTAGATCTTATAGAAACACATCATTGAAATTTCTTAACAGTGGGTATATTTTCAAGGAATCACTATCCCCTTCAATTGTTTCTAAAATTTTTACTGCATATAAAATCTACTCTTTGTTTTTTCCCTTTTTAAGTTACATGGCTTACAATTTTCTAAGTGAAATCTCATGTTTTATCCCCTAGATGTTTGTTGTTTTCTACAGATAATTAAGGCAACTAATATGCTTTTCAAAACAATCAACTTTTTTTTATGTTCAGAAAGTGAGTTAACACTTATGATTACATCATAAGACCCCAAAGGAGCAATGTAAAGATAAACTTCAGTGGAAAATCTAGGCAACTTAAGGATTGGTCAAAAAAGACACATACAAATTGTGTGGATAATATTATTTATTTTAGTGTAGGATATTTACCATACATATATTTTAAGTAAATGGGATTCCTCCACATAGGTGATTCACCATGCTTAGGTGTCCTAGGGTGTCATTATGGCCTTACATGCATCATAGAGCATCATAGGAGTTACATTTGACCAGATATTCCAGGTATGTAACTCCCACCTCTTGACGGCTACATTGTTTTGGGGAGTTACACACCCCACTACTATATATACACCCTTTCATCTTGAGCAATACAATGTAATGGAATAGACTATGGGATTTGATCCATTTATTCTTTAATGCATGCACATTGCTCACATGGGTGATTTCTTGCTTTGATCTTGAAGCTACATCATTTTTTGGTTGAGTGAAATGTTTTGATGCTCATGGATTACCTCCAAATCTTCGTCATTCCTCCGACATGGTATCAAAGATCAAGCATCATAATCATGTTTCTTACCTCAGTTGTTAACTACTCCCCATCTCATAGTTTCTTTTAAAATCTCTCCTTTGCATGTGCTCTACTTGCATTTTCTAAAGGGTATTTGGTCAATTTTTACTATTAGTTGTTGAGATCGTGATTGCTTCTATATTGCCTTGAGTTTATTGTTGATTCATTGCATTCACTGCATGCACCAACTTGTGCATAGTTCCCACTTCCACTCGATGCACCCAACTTGGATCATTCAAATCCTTCTTGGTTTGACATGGTGGTTTGTTTTTTTGGTGTCCTAGGGTGTCATTATGGCCTTACATGTGTCATAGAGCGTCATGGGAGTTACATTTGACCGAATATAATGTAATAGAGTATGGGATTTGAGTCATTTATCCTTTAATGCATGCACATTGTTCTCATGGGTGATTTCTTGCTTTGATCTTGAAGCTACATCATTTTGCAGTTGAGTGAAATGTTTGATACTCAGAGATTCCCTCTAGATCTTCGTCATTCCTCCGACATGGTATCAAAGATCAAGGATCATAATTGTGTTTCTTACCTCAGTTGCTAACTACTCTCTGTCTCATAGTTTCTTGTGCAAGCTCTCCTTTACATATGCTCTACTTGCATTTTCTAAATGGTATTTGGTCAATTTACACTATTATTTGTTGAGCTCGTGATTGCTTCTATATTTCCTTGATTTTATTGCTTGATTGTTGCATTCACTACATTCACCAACTCATGCATAGTTCCCACTTGCACTCCATCCACCCAACTTGGATCGTTCAACTCCTTCTTTGTTTGACACGGTGGTTTTGTCATTTGGCTCTCATTCCTTGATTTTTATTTGGCTCAGTGATCTATTTCTTATTGGAATATGTGTGATTTGGCTCTTCCTAGTTCACTTCTTAGGGTTCTACATTGCATTCCTTCTCATGCTACATTTGTTGGATGTTCACTTCCATTTTTGCGTGTAGGATCACTAGCTTACCTACGTTTACAGGATCCTTCTGTTGGTTCTCCTTTTGTAGTGCATTGGCCTCTGGATCTCTCCAATGCTCCAACTTCTTACATTGTAGATCTCACCAGCCTATCTCAATGGTTACTCCTGATGGTGTCCTAACATTATGAACACATTTGCAGCCATTACAAACTCTACTCAACCATTTCAATGTTGTCATCTCTGCCTGTTATGTGGATATGTTGTGACACATGGCCTCGACCCAGCCCATCACATGTCCCCTCTTAACTTGGAAAACTAGTTAGTCCAACTCACCTCAGCTTATAGTTTAACTCAGTGACACCTGGGATCAACTTAGCTAGTAACTCAGTGCACTGGCCTTTTAGCCCGATGATTCCACTCAGCATCTCGGTGTCAAGTCATGCAACACCTATTAGCTTGGTCAACTGTGAAGCAACTCCTACATTGACCCATTACCTGCACATTTGAATCGTTGTGTCAGAGGCCACTCTACAAACCACTTCCCTAGCTTTCCACGTGGTTGTTCCATCTGAGTCCTCCCGACTCAACTCGCTACCTTTGCGCAGCTCAGCTTGGCTGTTAACTCTAGTTGTCTACTCTTGGTAATGTGGGACCCCATCCATTCCCTTTAAGAATTTTTTTTAAAACAATCCTATTTTTAATGTTTTAAGGCAAAAACATTCATTTTATGGCATTGTAATAATTTAGGGCCTTTATTTGCTTGTAATTATGCCCTTTCTATGTGTGTCGAAGACGGAGGGTGAGGTCTGAGATTTGCAGGAGGCTAATCCCCCCTCGCAAGAAAAATAAACCCTACCTAAAATTTGATGCCATTTTAAACAAGTACCCACATGACACCCTTTGCACCCATTTTGGGAACTTTTTTAATCAGTTTGTAAAGCTTATTGGCATTTTCCATGAATTACGAGAAACATTTTCTTGCTATAACGTTTGACTCGCTGCTCAGTTTTAAGCGCTTCTTTAGTCAAAGTTACATTATTTTTCACACATTACGTGATGAAATTATCAGTTTTATGTTGGTTCGAAAATATTTCGGGTGGAAAAATCTATGGACAGATGAGCCAACAATGTGCAGGGCATAGCCCCTCTTTGAGTCAGCAAAGTGAAACTGGTTTATTGCTATTCTACCAGCAGGAATCTTTTGCAAGTCTCACAATATTCTACCTTCAGGGGTTGGGATCTCATCCCAGTAGAGGTATTTCCAACTGTAAAAGAAGGGAAAGAAACGAGGTGGGGAGATAGGATGATCTGAAGGGAAAAAAAAATGAATTCCAAAGTAAAAAGGTCAGAAGGTCTATGATTTGGGTTGGTAGTATACAGAGCCGAACCTACTTTGCATAGACGAATAAAACAATACTAATGAATAAATGACAATAAAGTAGAAGTAGATTCGACAGAACAATCACACAGATCTAACATAAGAAAGGTCTGATGTAAAACACATGTATTCGGCACAAAGTCTAAATATTGTATTAATATTTGTTTCTGTTACAAAAAGTTCAAAATCTTTTCTTCCTACTTCTATTCTCATCTAAAAAGTATCCACACTTGAATACAACAAGTATTCAAGTATATATAGAAGGAGAGAAGAAAAGAAGGAAAAAACAAACCAACCACTTAATTACAAAAATATCTTACAAGAGATTCTAAAGTCATTTGTTGACTTTTGACAACTTTGTGGATGACATCATCCCATGGTGCAACATGGATGATGTCATCATTTGTGTCAACATACTTTAGATAATTACAAGGAGAAGGTCAGGAAGAATGAAACTATTCATCATCCTCCCACGGCTGAAAGGGGGTATACTAATTTTGCTGCTGCTCAAGTGACTAGATATGGAACTGGGCACGTTATTCCATGAACTTGTTGATCATGGGTTGAAGTTGATCCTGGGAAGGATCCTTGTGTCGATCACTGATAGCCTCATAAGTCTCCCACTCATCTATGAGCTCTTCTGGGAGCTTGGAATATTTGTTTTCTACGTCTATCAGCTACCAAATGAAGTCACGATAGGCCAGTAGGTTGTTGATGGATTCGGCGTCGAAAGTGACTTCTAGTCCCAGCCCCCGCGAAACAATCTCCTTGAATATCCGAATAGTTTCATCAACCTTTCTTAAGGCGAAAGGAGTGAGCAAGCCCGGAGACATTCTCAGGACAATTTTCTCCATTTGATGCATTGCATCCAGGGCTTCCTCCTTGATCTTGTCAATCTTATCTAGGACGAACTCAAACTGATCCCCTGGTAATCCTGAGTAGAAAGGATTTTGTTTAGGGATCTGGGGTGACCAAAGACGCCGAACTTGACCAGATCTTTGACTGAACAGTCGAGCATTTACTAAAAGGTCTCATGTTGCATCCTGGCATGGTCCAGCTCTTCGGAGATGGGTCTTGCTATCGCCTGGAGCTCTTTGTTCGTCCGATTGATATTCTGATATAAATTGGTGAACTTGGTGATTACTCCCTCACTTTCCTTGAGGATTTGGCTCCTCTAGGCAGAAACTGCCATACCCTGCTCACTGATTTTGGCGTATTCATTAATCTTATCCTGGCTCAGAGGCTCAGGAGTTTCGGCGGCAGTTGTAGGAGGTGCACTTCCCATTTTCTGCAAGGCGTGGAGAAGATGTTTATTTTGCTCCTTTAACAGCCTCTTTTCTTCCTTTGCTTTCTGGAGCTTCTTGCAAAGGGCGTCAACTGCAGATAGGGCCTCTCCTTGAAGGATTTATGAAGATGTCCCCATTGTGACTTGGGTCACTATATAATCTGTCGAAGATAGATCCTTTTTATCCTTTAAAGGATTGGGGTATGCTATCTCCATTACGCTCTCTTCTGACGCACTTTGAGAGAAGTGGGTTATAGGATTTTGTTTCTTGGCCCCCTTTGATGGGATGATGGAGAAGTCCATTGGTGCGATGGGAACTTTCCTCTTTTGTTGGCTCAGGTGTAGAGAGATCCATGTTAGACTTATGGGAGAGGGGTCGGAAATAGAAAAGGGAGCAGCTACAGTAGTAGAAGGAAAATGCGTGGAGACACTTGGAGGCAGCATTGAGAGGGAGGCTGAGAAAGTGCTCACGGGAGGAAGAGATACTGCAGGGGAGGTAGACATGGAAATGGAAGGGAGCTCAGAGATGAGGGAAGAAATGGTGGGGGACAACTCCGTGAGAGAAGAGAAGATGGACGATGAGGAAGGGGGAACAGTAGAAGATGGGGGAGAGGACACGACCAAAGGAATGGTCGCTTGGGTCACTCGAGGAGGGGAAGGAGGAGAGGGAGAAGGGATAGAACGGACCTCAACAGTTGCAGTAGTGGCAACATCCTGAGTGGATGTGCCCATCGAAACATCCTCACCCACGACTTTCTCTGGAGAAACTAGAGTTACAACTTGTTCTTGCACGGCAGAAGGGGGACTCTCAGGAGTCTCTTCTTGGTCAAAGCTTGACTCGCCCTCCTTGTCTTTACCTTTTCTCTTTGGCAGATGTTTTGGTCTGGAAGGTGCGTTGCCCAATGGAGATGTGGTGAAATCAACTCCGAGGTAGATGAGACCATTCATCTTGTACGAGTGCTCTGTTCTCCGCAGAGTTTCTTTGACCCTTTCTTCTATCGTTTGAGGCACTTTAGTTCTGTCGATCACAGCAAATGGCCAGTCATCCCCACCCGTGTCAAGATATACCTGATCAACTTCTTGATCAGCAGTTTGATAACCTTTTGGGACGATGGCTACACCGTACTGGATGATTTCAGCCAAGGCCAAGTGGGAATGATCTTTCCTTTTGAGCTCGACCTCATGATACGGGTCGATATAAATATCCTCGATCTGTGGAATGTGGATTGGATCGAGTTTGGCCCTGGGAAGGCAATTCCTAGGGTCGAAAGTGGGCCTTGCCGGGAAGTTTTGCTTTAGATTGAGCAGTTCCAGATCTGCAAACATCTCCCAGGCTTTATGGTGGGAGAGACAAGTGTACCTACCCACTGTGAGGGGGAAAGGAGTTCCACCCTTCTTTCTCTTCAAGCACTTCCCATTGTAGGTTATGAGCTATCTTGATAGCTCTAACAGGATCAGCTTGGGGCTGGCATATCTTGGCAATTTGGTTGGTTCCCCCAAGAAGTTGGTTGCCCTTAGGTAGGTGAAGGTGGGGAATTACGTGAATAAGGTCCCCCACTTCTCTGTTGCTGCAACAATGCTCTTGGTTGTATGACCGTGAGTCATGTTTGGCCTCAAAAGGTAGACGATGCCATAGAAGAAGGCATCGTTAATCTTTGTAGACTGAGAAATACTATTTTCCAGCTTCAGCTGTGGATAGTATTCATATATTTTTACTTGGGGCCAAACCCCGCACCGCATCAACGCTGGATAATCTCTCTCCGAGGCTGCAGCATAAACTATGTAGGATTTCATGTAGAACCTCCTCATTGTGGTGAGTTGTTGGAGCTGCTTGGATATAGTGCTGCTTATGATCTCTGCCCACTCTAAGCGTTGATCTGGCACATTCTTGTTCATTTTCTCCAGGTATCTAAGCATCCATTTATGAAAGTAGTGGGCATCAGGAAGCCCAAATAATCTACTTAGGAACGTGATAGCATCACTTAGTTCCTTTGAGAAATTGTTGCGATGAATGACTTGTGGCCATCTGGTCACCACCTTCTTATTTTTCAGGTATACCTCATTCATCAATTGCATACACTGGTCTTCATTATCTTCCCAAGCCTTGGTGCAATCTTCTTGGATTACGGTCACAAAGTGCCGGTGGTGAGGAATGCCAAGCATTATTTCAAAGTGCCGGGCAGTGAGGTTGATCACGACCTCACCCTTCTCATTCAGGACGCACCTCGTGTCTTTGTTGTAGCAGCGGGCTACTACCATCATGAATTCGTTATTCATAGCACTAACTGGGATCCCCCCAGCAAAATGCAGGCCACTACCTACCAATTTGTCCATCCACGGACTCCCTGTGACCCTCCTAGTTCTGGCCCAGAAATCTTCCATATCAATGTGCCCGAGCTCAGAGTCTCTTATGTCCAGGTCACATTCTGCCTGGGATTCGGGCATCCTGACCCTTTGATATTTATACTTCATCTCTTCCTCTATAAGTTTGGCTTTGCCCTTAGATTTGGTTGGTCTCTTGCTTGATGTAGACATATGTAGTTCTGAACTCAGTTGCTGATCTGCAAGGAGAAGAAGCGAAACCCAACGCAGAAGAGTCATGTTAGCTATTTGATCTTCCATTAAAGTATTGACAGAAGGAAGAGTTATTAATTTTAAGGCATCAGGGCGCAGGGTGCATGAACACTGCAGACTACGGGGTTGAATAGTATGGTGCATAGAAAAGGGGTGCTACAAGGGACAAATCAGCACCAAAGGGTGCAGGGCGCATGGATACTACAGATGACATTTTTTTTGTTGCAAGTGGAAGTGCGCCTGTGCCGTTTACGTGCATTTTATAACGGGCGTAGATATTTTTCATGTTACATGGGTACAGGATGCACCAAAGAGTGCAGGTTTAGTGCGTGTAACATCATATTTTTGTGCACAACAGGGGAACATGGCGCGGTGCATGGGAGGTCCGCATGACATGATGTTGCTGTAATAGGGGATGTGCCTGCGCCGTTAACAGTTTTATACTTGGCGCAAGCACGGTTGGTGTTACATGGATGCAGGGTGTGCCAATGGCACAAGTTTTTGCAATGTTACACATGAATTCGATGCGTGAAGAGGGTGTATGGTTAGTGGGTGTTGCAAGCAAGGAAAGTGTGCTTTGAGGGCGTAACTATTTTTTATGCAGCAAGCATGGCAGATGTGCCGTTGGCGTGACTGTACCTCATGTTGTAAGGGCAGTGATTGCGCCAAAGGATAAAAAACTAAGTAATAATAAGTGTTGGAAAATAGGGAGAAGCTTTGTCTTGGAGTAGGGGCCTGGTGGGGTTGTAAACACATACATTAAACAATATTATCGATCAACACCACTCTTCAACTCTTTCTCAAGAAAGTTGAAGCAGGTTTAATTTTTTTTATTTATATGATATTTTTTGTAAGTGTAGAAACCTATAATTTAGCTCACGAAATATAGAAGTGCCAGGTAAGTTATTTGGTATACATGTTACTATAATTTTTTGATACTGGAGCTACTAAATTCTTTATTTCTAATAAATATGCTTCAATATTAAAAAGAAAAGCTAGAAAAATGGATAAATCATGGGATGTACATCACAGAAATATTTGGAGGAATGATGAAGATCTGGAGGGAATCTGTGAGCATCAAAAAGTTGTACTCAACCAAAAAATTATGTAGCTTCAAGATCGAAGCAAGAAATTGCGCATGAGAGCAATGTGCATGTATTAAGGGAAAAATGGCTCAAATCCCATACTTATTTCCATTCCATTTTATTTCTCAAGATGAAAGGGTGTACATATAGTAGTGGGGTGTGTAACTCCCCAAAAGAATATAGTCGTCAAGAGGTGGGAGTTACATTCCCATAATAGCCAGTCAAATTTAACTCCTATGGTGCTCTATGATGTGTGTAAGGCCATAATGCCACCCTAGGACACCTAAGCATGGTGAATCACCTATGTGGAGGAATCCCATGTACTTAAAATATATGCATGGTAAATATCCTACACCAACACCCCACCTGAAGCATAGCTTAGGTGGACACATAGATGAAAACAAGGAGAAGTGGGTCCCAACAACAAGGTTGATGAGGTACCCACGTACAAGAAACTCTTGGAAAGTGGAGTAAAAGGAGAAAACCCAATGGGAAAAACTCCCCCCAAAAGAGACACAAGTCCACTCTCTAATCTAAGAAATATGACAAAGATGTGTCCCGACCATAGACAAGCTTGTAAAGGTACCCATGTATAAAGAGGCAATTTCTCAGAAAGAAGAAGAGGGAGACGACAGGAATACATAAGATGTCATGGATGGATCTGAACTCTACAGCTCTAGGAGGTCTCGCAAAAAAATGCCAATGATGAGATCCTCTACCTCTGGACTCAAGAAGAGCCATCCACACCAAACTACATACATACCCTTAGGAAGGAAAAAAATGATGTGCTGGAAGTCTACCCACTCCGTGAAGGAAACTGAAGGCAGAATCACAAAGAACTCTGAGTCTGGTCCACAAAAGTGTGACATAGGTCTAGTAAGTTAGTGCAAAGGAACCAAAGGTAATGTCACGAGAGCAAAACTATCTGAGTATGAAGGGTGAACACCTACAGAAAGGATGTCTAACTGATGTGAAGGTAATAAAACATCCCCCACAATAGAAAGAACGTCCACAAGAAAAGGTGGATCAATGAAGGTCTCTCGAAAAGTGGAAGTGGTAAGAGTCCCAAAAGAGGCACTCCCAAAAATGGAGATGATGAACTCCTCTGAAATAATTGTAGATGGATGAGGAACCTATAATACATCATAAGTGTACTCTGCAAAAATATGACTAAGGTCAAGAAGATACTCATCCCGATGAGAGGGCTCGATAAACAAAAGAACAATCTCAGATAGGTATGAGTCACCCAATGAAGGTAGAGGAGTGAAAGGGGCCTAACACACTAGAAGTGGAAAGGAGGTTGGTGTAGTGACTGTATGAGGTTGATTAGGAGACTGATCGATAGCTGATGAGATGTGGGAAGTGTCAACACTCTCTAGAATAGTGAGAGAAGGAGGAGAAGAGTCCTTTGTAGCACTCTCAACATCAGAATTGGGTGCAAAATCCTCATCATCAGAAGTAGAACCAAGTGAGTCTGTGTTAGTGGAACTGTCATCACATGAATAAATAGAGGAGACAACTGGATCAGCAGCAATAACAATGGTGGTAATATGTGAAGGGTCTCCATAGAGGGATTGAAGAATGCTCCAGACAAGGTGGGGTGGATTTGAGTCTGCCACGTGAAACAAGAGAGATCTGGAGACATGCATCATCAATTGACCAAAAACGTGGTTCCAATTTTCAAAAAAGTCCTCAAGTTAATGATGATCATTAGGTGTAGGAACTGGCCCAAGTAAGAAGGGTGAAAGACCCTCATGAGCGAAGTAACATTCCATGGAAGCATGCCAAGATGAATAGTTCTCTCAACCAATAAGAAGTGGTGGAGGTTGTAAGGAAATCCTAAGATGCTCAAGTCTGGAAAGGGCACTCTCCATGATGTGGAAGCAAGAAGTACAAGGTGCTTGAATGCAAGACGTTAGAATCTCGACCGATAATGCATCTGCGTGTAGTAAAAAACCTAAGAGTACTAGTGAACCCCCCAGAATATGATACTTTATAAAGTAGTTCATTTATAAAATGTTGGCTCGAAAATCTGTCAGGTGGACAGATCTATGGACAGATGAGCCAACAATGTGCAGGGCATAGCCCCTCTTTGAGTCAGCAAAGTGAAACTGGTTTATTGCTATTCTACCAGCAGGAATCTTGTGCAAGTCTCACAATATTCTACCTTCAGGGGTTGGGATCTCATCCCAGTAGAGGTATTTCCAACTGTAAAAGAAGGGAAAGAAACGAGGTGGGGAGATAGGAATGATCTGAAGGGAAAAAAAAAATGAATTCCAAAGTAAAAAGGTCAGAAGGTCTATGATTTGGGTTGGTAGTATACAGAGCCGAACCTACTTTGCATAGACGAATAAAACAATACTAATGAATAAATGACAACAAAGTAGAAGTAGATTCGACAAAACAATCACACAAATCTAACATAAGAAAGGTTTGATGGAAAACACATGTATTCGGCACAAAGTCTAAATATTGTATTAATATTTGTTTCTGTTACAAAAAGTTCAAAATCTTTTCTTCCTACTTCTATTTCTCATCTGAAAAGTATCCACACTTGAATACAACAAGTATTCAAGTATATATAGAAGGAGAGAAGAAAAGAAGGCAAAAACAAACCAACCACTTAATTACAAAAATATCTTACAAGAGATTCTAAAGTCATTTGTTGACTTTTGACAACTTTGTGGATGACATCATCCCATGGTGCAACATGGATGATGTCGTCATTTGTGTCAACATACTTTAGATAATTACAAGGAGAAGGTCAGGAAGAATGAAACTATTCATCGTCCTCCCACGGCTGAAAGGGGGTATACTACTTTTGCTACTGCTCAGGTGACGAGATGTGGAACTGGGCACGTTATTCCATGAACTTGTTGATCATGGGTTGAAGTTGATCCTGGGAAGGATCCTTGTGTCGATCACTGATAGCCTCGTAAGTCTCCCGCTCATCTGTGAGCTTTTCTGGGAGCTTGGAATATTCATTTTCTACGTCTATCAGGTACCCAATGAAGTCACGATAGGCTAGTAGGTTGTTGATGGATTCGGCGTCGAAAGTGACTTCTGGTCCCAGCCCCTGTGAAATGACCTCCTTGAATATCCGAATAGTTTCATCAACCTTTCTTAAGGCGAAAGGACTGAGAAATCCCGGAGACATTCTCAGGACAATTTGCTCCATTTGATGCATTACATCCAGGGCTTCCTCCTTGATCTTGTCAATCTTATCTAGGACAAACTCCAACTGATCCCCTGGTAATCCAGAGTAGAAAAGATTTTGTTGAGGGCTCTGGGGTGACCAAAGACGCTGAAATTGACCAGATCTTTGACTGAACAGTCGAGCATTTTCTAAAAGGTCTCACGTTGCATCTTGGCATGGTCCAGCTCTTCGGAGATGGGTCTTGCTATCGCCTGGAGCTCTTTGTTCGCCTGATTGATATTCTGATATAAACTGGTAAACTTGGCGATTACTCCCTCACTTTCCTTGAGGATTTGGCTCCTCTAGGTGGAAACTGCCATACCCTGCTCACCAATTTTGGCGTATTCATTAATCTTATCCTGGCTTAGAGGCTCAATAGTTTCGGTGGTAGTTTTAGGAGGTGCACTGCCCATTTTCTGCAAGGCATGGAGAAGATGTTTATTTTGCTCCTTTAACAGCCTCTTTTCTTCCCTTGCTTGTTGGAGCTTCTTGCAATGGACGTCAACTGTAGATAGGGCCTCTCCTTGAAGGATTTCTGAAGACGTCCCCATTGTGACTTGGGTCACTATATAATCTGTCGAAGATAGATCCTTTTTATCCTTTAAAGGATTAGGGTATGCTATCTCCATTACTCTCTCTCCTGACGCACTCTGAGAGAAGTGGGTTATAGGCTTTTGCTTCTTGGTCCCCTTTGATGGGATGACAGAGAAGTCCATCAGTGCGATGGGAACTTTCCTCTTTTGTTGGCTCAAGTGCTGAGAGATCCATGCTGGAGTTATGGGAGAAGGGCCGGAAATAGAAAAGGGAGCAGCTGCATTAGTAGAAGGAAAATGCGTGGAGACACTTGGAGGAGGCATTGAGAGGGAGGCCAAGAAAGTGCTCACGGGAGGAAGAGATACTGCAGGGGAGGCAGACATGGAAACAGAAGGGAGCTGAGAGATGAGGGAAGAAATGGTGGGGGACAGCTCCGCGAGAGAAGAGAAGATGGATGATGAGGAAGGGGGAACAGTAGAAGATGGGGGAGAGGACACGACCAAAGGAATGGTCGCTTGGGTCACTCGAGAAGGGGAAGGAGGAGAGGGATAAGGGATAGAAGGGACCTCAACAATTACAGTAGTGGAAACATTCTGAGTGGATGTGCCCATCAGAACATCCTCGGCCACTTCTTTCTCTAGAGAAACTAGAGTTACAACTTGTTCTTGCGTGGAAGAAGGGGGACTCTCAAGAGTCTCTTCTTGGGCAGAGCTTGACTCGCCCTCCTTGTCTTTACCTTTGCTCTTTGGCAGATGTTTAGGTCTTGAAGGTGCGTTGCCCAATGGAGATGTGGTGAAATCAACTCCGAGGTAGATGAGACCATTCATCTGTCACCAGTGCTCTGTTATCTATAGAGTTTCTTTGACCCTTTCTTCTATCGTTTGAGGCGCTTTAGTTCTGTCGATCACAGCAAACGGCCAGTCATCCCCACCCGTGTCAAGATATACATGATCAACTTCTTGATCAGTAGTTTGATAACCTTTTGGGACGATGGCTACACCTTACTGGATGATTTCAGCCAAGGCCAAGCAGGAATGATCTTTCCTTCTGAGCTTGACCTCATGATACAGGTTGATATAAATATCCTCGATCTGCGGAATGTGGATTGGATCGAGTTTGGCCCTGGGAAGGCAATTCCTAGGGTCGAAAGTGGGCCTTTCTGGGAAGTTGTGCTTTAGATTGAGTAGTTTCAGCTCTGTAAACATCTCCCGGGCTTTATGGTGGGAGAGACAAGTGTACCTGCCCACTGTGAGGGGGAAAGGAGTTCCACCCTTCTTTCTCTTCAAGCACTTCTCGTGGTAGGTTATGAGCTGTCTTGATAGCTCTAACAAGATCAGCTTGGGGCCAGAATATCTTGGCAATTTTGTTGGTTCCCCCAAGAAGTTGGCTTCCCTTAGGTAGGTGAAGGTGGGGAATTGCGTGATTAAGGCCCCCCACTTCTCTGTTGCTGTAACAATGCTCTTGGTTGTATGACCGTGAGTCATGTTTGGCCTCAAAAGGTAAACGATGCCGTAGAAGAAGGCATCGTTAATCTTTGTAAACTAAGAAATACTATTTTCCAGCTTCAGATGTGGATAGTATTCATATATTTTTACTTGGGGCCAAACCCCGCACCGCATCAACGCTGGATAATCTCTCTCCGAGGCTGCAGCATAAACTACATAGGATTTCATGTAGAACCTCCCCGTTATGGTGAGTTGTTGGAGCTGCTCGGATATAGTGCTACTTATGATCTCCGCCCACTAAAGCGTTGATCTGGCACATTCTTGTTCATTGTCTCCAGGTATCTAAGCATCCATTTATGAAAGTAGTGGGCATCAGGAAGCCCAAATACTCTGCTTAGGAACGTGATAGTATCACTTAGTTCCTCTGAGAAATTGTTGCAATGAATGACTTGTGGCCATCTGGTCACCACCTTCTTATTTTTCAGTTATACCTCATTCATCAATTGCATACATTGGTCTTCATTATCTTCCCAAGCCTTGGTGCAGTCTTCTTGGATTACGGTCACAAAGTGCCGGTGGTGAGGAATGTCAAGCATTATTTCAAAGTGCCAGGTAGTGAGGTTGATCACGACCTCACCCTTCTCATTCAGGACGCACCTTGTGTCTTTGTTGTAGCAGCAGGCTACTACCATCATGAATTCGTTATTCACAGCACTGACTGGGATCCCCCTAGTAAAATGCAGGCCACTGCCTACCAGTTTGTCCATCCATGGACTCCCTGTGACCCTCCTAGTTCTAGCCCAAAAATCTTCCATATCAATGTGCCCGAGCTCAGAGTCTCTTATGTCCAGGTCACATTCTACCTGGGATTCGGGAATCCTGAACCTTTGATATTTATACTTCATCTCTTCCTCTATAAGTTTGGCTTTACCCTTAGATTTGGTTGGTCTCTTGCTTCATGTAGACATATGTAGTTCTGAACTCAGTTGCTGATCTGCAAGGAGAAGAAGCGAAACCCAACGCAGAAGAGTCATGTTAGCTGTTTGTTCTTCCATTAAAGTATTGACAGAAGGAAGAGTTATTAATTTTAAGGCATCAGGGCGCAGGGCGCATGAACATTGCAGACTGCAGGGTTAAATAGTATGGTGCACAGAAAAGGGGTGCTACAAGGGACAAATCAGTGCCAAAGGGCGCATGGATACTGCAGATGACATTTTTTTTGTTGCAAGATGAAGTGCGCCTGTGCCGTTTACATGCATTTTATAACGGGCGTAGATATTTTTCATGTTACATGGGTATAGGATGCGCCAAAGGGCGCATGTTTAGTGCGTGTAACATCATCTTTTTCTACACAACAAGGGAACTTGGCATGGCACATGGGAGGTCTGCATGACATGATGTTGCTGTAATAGGGGATGTGCCTGCGCCGTTAACAGTTTTTGGAAACTCTACTGGGGATTGAAAAGATCTATCAGATCTATGATAGTGGTATGATAGAAAATCAGTAAAAATCAGAAAAATCACTACCTATTTGCAAACTTTAACTCTTGTTCAAAATCTAAAATTTTTGCAAAAAATGCTCAAAACTTAAAATTTTCTTCAGAGATCCATAGATCGGGACTAGTTGGAGATCTTTATTTCGTTGAGTTTTTACAAAAATCTGTATTTTTATGTAGATCTTAGTTTTTGACAGTTTACCAAAATTTTCAAACTCTTTGAAAAGTCAACTCTAGATCTAAAAATCAGCTTACTAAGTTTTACCATCATTTTATCCTTGCTAATCAGCCAATAAACCGTAATCAGTTTTTAATAAAAGGATAAAATTTAAATATTTAGAAAAGTACATGCTGCTGATTTTCGCCAGAATAATCAGAAAATCAACAGGTACAGCCAAAAAAGAGTTCTTAAATCCAACTCCAAAAATTACAGATCTGGAAGGTACACTGGCAGGTGAGCCATTTACTCATAGTAGGAGAGCTTGGGGAGAAGTTGATCTACCTTCAACCTGCTTCAAAGGCACAACTTTAGTGTAACACTGGCTCGCTTCTCGTCACTGGGCTTAGCCGACCGGTCATCCAGGAGTGTCTCATCTCCACGAAGGAAGCATCTCTCATCAGGACCATCTACATCACTTTACAGTGCTTTGTTGCTTAGTGGAACTGTGCTTTCAGCCCGCGTTCTTTTTCCGGCTATTCGAAATGGCAATACCATGGGGAAATGCTATGGGCCCCCAGGATTTTCTGCATCCTGTTCATGCACTCCCATATAGAAACTGAAAGAATTTTCCTAAATTTGATGGGAGAAAAAACCAAAGCATGGATTCACATATATGTGCATTCATCATTTCTTACAGTATCCTAGATGTGACCCATAAAGATGTGTTGGTTCACCTTTTTCTTGATACCTTGGAAGGACCAGCCAGCATAATGGTTTTCAGCATTTACCAGTCGGATCTATTACCAGTTGGGCCACCTTGAGAACTGCATTCGAAGAAAGATATAAGCCTTATGAGGACACATTCACATTGCTGTCAAAGATCACTCACCTAAAGAAAGAGGTCAATGAAACTATGCCTGACTTCATCACCCATTTCAATTCACTGATCAACCGTTGTTCCACCTACCATGCTTCCCACATCGGAAAATCAGAAGTGGTTTCTTCATAAACACCATGAGCTTGAAAGTAAGTTTCTTACTCCTGCAAGAACAAGTAGCTACTTTGATTCTCACCCAGGATGCTGCCATCCGAATCAAAGATAACTTGCTAATATCTAGTGAATTATAAAAGAGAATCATCCAAGCTTAAAGCTTTGAGCCCTTCTCCCACTACTTCATTTGATCCGGCATTTCAAAATATGGTGAATGACTTGCTCACATTAAAGAAGCAGTTAGCCTAAGCCTTCCCCCAGTTCCTCGTACCGGGATATTCCATGAAGAACTTTCACTTCCAACATCATCCCGCATAGGCCACGTTTACCTGCAAGTACTCCGCAGTTGGCAACTTGAGGCTCCTTCAGTCAACGCTTTAGCCGAAGATCAAAGAAGAAGAGTAAAAACTATATGAAGAACCTTCGTCTCAAGGTGAAGATGATCAAGATATCAGCGAGCCAACTGGCAACTTCTTCTATTGGGTATATGGAATTTGATGAGGAATAATCTAACCGAAGAAGAGGGTACCCCATGGATATGCAAGTGGACAATCGTATGCTGTGTTCACCCGCTCGCAAGGAAAAGAAGCAGAAGTTAGCTGCCAATGTGTAGAAAAGAGAGAAGGTCACGCATCATCCACACCCCTAACTATTACCAAAAGAGGTAATCCTCTTCCTGTCTCAACCCCCTATTAAGTCTTTTACAAAGAAATATTTTTCCTCCCATCTCCCCTCCAAATCAGCCTTCTTCTATTTTCCATGAAGACCAGTAACCTCACTCTACTGCCGCGAAATGAAGGACTCATTCCTCCATCAATGCAACCCTTAGCCGCGTTTCACATAATTGACCACGCTAAAAAGACTAAGATCCAAATTTCTGAAGATGAGTACCTTCAGTCAAATCCTGAACAACTTGTAAGGTTGACCGAATACATCCAAAGTTAAGCCATCGCAACTAATCAGGTTTCACCAAAAGGAATCCTTTCCACCCCTCCTTCATCCTCGCATAAATGTTGCCTCGACTTCCACATCAGGAAAGCATAGAACCTTTCTACCTCTCCCTCCTAATCAATGGCCATAAAATAAGCAACTGCATAATTGATTCTGGAGCTTCCGATAATGTCATGCCAGTAAAAGTCACCCATGCTCTGGGTCTCACCCTTACCAAGCATTTTGGCTGATGTTATTCCTTGGAAACCAAGCAAGTTTCACGTTGATCGGTCAAATCAAAGATGTGCAATTTACGTTTGCAACGTTCCTGGAGGAAAAGGGTTAAAAAATGATCGTCCTTGTTTGCCGATAGTCCAATAGCCTATGGAATTCTGCTAGGGAAGGAGTTTTTTGCAGTGAAGTTGGTGGGGAGATTCATATGGACTGGTCTAAGGCTAGGATCCCCGTCAAAGGTAGTTAATGCAAACTTTGGAGCCTGAATTGGTAAAGAAGTACTTGGTTACTAACTCTCGATGACCCTAAAGCCCAAATTCTCTTCGAATCATCAGGGATGGGAAACTATTTCTTGTCTACCGAGCCTGACAAAATGTATGTCCTCATCCAAGAAGGGGATCTTAACAAGATATGGAATTTGCAGTTTGATGGCAGTTGTGTGACTAGTGGGTGTGGCACTAACACCCTGCTAATATCTCTCGAAGAAGAGATTATTCCTCTCTCGTTTCAAGTTACAATTTTTTAACACAAATAATACTGCTGAGTATGAATCTCTGCTACTTGGCATGCAAGCCGCAAAGGAAAGAGGAATCAAGAATCTAAAAGTGCAAGGTTATGCAGAAGCTGGTCGGTAAATCAAGTTAAAAGGATATACCACGTAAAGAATGAAAGGCTCGGACATTACTCGTAACACAGTGTGGGACAACATTGAGGAGTTTGATGCTTTTTCAATAAAAATCCATTCCAAGAGCTTAGAATGACATGGACGATTTCATTGGCCATCTCAGCATCCCTCATGCTCCCTCACCCAGGTTTGAAAATAGACAAATATACCATTAATGGTGGTTTTTCCGCCCAAGCATTGCCGGAATAATTCTCAGTCATTGGAAAGTATTCAACAATGACAATCAACTCATTGCCTTTCTCGAAAAGGTGTAAAAATTTTAGGTGAACTTCATTTTGAAGGATCCACTTCTACATGCCGTGAATCAGTTGCCGATCAAAATGAAGGATCAAAAGGAAAGCGACAGCATATGTCAGCTCAAAGGAAATGAAAATTCCAAAAGGTTCGTTTTCTCTAGAGCATTTGTTCGATAGGCATGATCGTTTTGTAAAAAAGAAAAGGCGAGATGATCCTGGCTCCTCCCCAGAAACTGAAACGGTAAATTTAGGTTCAGTTGAACATCTGCAGTTTGTAAACATTGGAAAGTGCTGCACACCTGAAGAGAAGCGCAATTTTTTGAAACTGCTGAAGAAATACATGGATGTATTGGCATGGGTCCTACACCGATCTAAAGTCTATCAAGCCAAAGGATGTTCAGCATGACATCCCATTGAAAGAGGATGTCAAACCTTTCTCGCCAGAAGTAGAGACACTATAATCCTAAGATCTCAGGTACTATCAAGGCTGAAATTCAGAAAATGCTTGATGCACGGATCATTTTTTCCTATCCATCACAGTACTTGGGTGGCAAACATTGTTCCCGTACGTGCAAGAAGAATGGCGAGATACACATATGCGTAGATTTTCACAATCTGAATCGGGCATCCTTGAAGGACACCTACCCACTCCCCATAATGAATCAGGTTCTGCAGGCAGTGACTGGATCAGAAATGCTATCCAATGCTTGATGTTTTTTCGGGCTACAATCAAATTGAAGTCTCACTTGAAGACCAATTTAAATCAACATTCACTACTCCCTGGGGTTTGTTTGCTTATAACAGGATGCCTTTTGGCCTGACCAATGCTAGGTGCCACTTTCCAGCGGGCCATGGAATTTACGTTCAAATGTATGATGGGGAAAGGTTATCATAGTCTATTTAGATGACTTAACTATGTTCTCCAAACAATGAAAAGATCATTGTGATCATTTGGAGCAAGTATTGATTAGATGTTGAGAGCACGAGATCTCCCTGAATCCGAAAAATTCCTTTTTCGAAGTCACAGAAGGAAAATTGCTGGGACATGTTGTTAGTAAAGAAGGGACAAAGATAGATACCGAAAGAGTTAAGGCTATTCAGAGCCTTACTTTTCCTACAAGCAAGACCGGTGTTCACTCCTTCTTGCGGAAAAGTGAATTTTCTCAGGCGCTTTGTTCCCGACTTTGCTGAAAAGACTCACCATATATTAGACATGATGAAAGGGTCACCAACTTTCTGATGGAGTGAAGAAGGGAAGAAGTCGTTTGAGGAAATAAAAGCCTCCGTCACTCACGCGCCAGTCCTGGTATGTCCCGATTTCTCCAAGGATTTTATTATGTATAGCTATGCATATGAGTCACACTGTGTCAGCCATCCTAATGCAAAGGAATTCTCAAAATGTTGAATCCCTGATTGCGTTTATGAGCTCTCCCCTCAAGCCTCACGAATTAAAAATGACCCAGTTAGAGAAACATGCCTTTGCCATTGTCAAGGCAGTTAAGAACTTCAGGTATTACATTCTAAACTCTCATACGGTGGTTCTAGTTCCTGACACAAGCAGTAAAGTCCATCTTAACTCAACAGGAGTTAGGGAGTTTGCGAGGAAATTGGATTGCAAAAGTCCAAGAGTACGATCTGGATATAAAACCAACCAAGTTGGTAAGAGGCAAAATGCCTATGTCAACTTATGGCTGAAAACCAAGGGTCAGAAGTTTCCAGGGAAGAAAAGGATTACGTCAATGGAGCACAAAGCCAGCTGGAGAAAGCCGATTCTCTACCTATGGTCCTATTTGTTGCAACTAGACGACAAGTGGTATTCCGATATTTCTTTCTTTCTCACCTATGGCGAATGCCCAACTCATCTAACTAGTAAAGGAGAAGCACGGGTTATAAAGCTCAGAGCAGCCAGATATATCATCTGGGATGACGGTTTATACAAACACGGAATAGATGGCATCTTCTTGCGATGTGTTGACAAGCCACAGCCAGGTGAAGTTACTTGAGAGTTTTCATGATTCGGCCTATGGGGGCCATTTCTCCTCTTCCGTGATGGTGCACAAGATCATTCAAGCCAGGTACTATTGGCCAACGCTTTTCCAAGATACAGCCACCTGGGTAGCAAAGTGTGAGCCTTGCCAGCAGTTTGTCGGCAAGCCCAAATTGGTTGCTTTTCCCCTCAGGCCGGTCATTGTCGACGAACCATTCAAGCAGTGGGGAATTGATTTTATCGGTGCACTCAATCCCCAATTGAGTGCCGGACATAGTTATGTCCTGACAGCAACAGATTACTTCATGAAATGGGTGGAAGCCATACCTGTCAAACATGCCACTTCCGAGGTTGTTTACAGTTTCATCAAAGAAAATATCATTGTCAGGTTTGGCATTCCAAACAAGATTGTTGCTGATAACGCTTCCAACTTCTCCTCACGAGAAGTTGTTGGTTTTTTGCTATGAATACGGAATAACTCTGGCTCACGCCTCAGATTATTACCCTCAAGGAAATGGTCAGGTAGAATCCAGTAATAAAAACTTGGTAACCATCATACAGAAAGCTAGTGGATGAGAATCAACGAATGTGGCACAAGTCATTATACGACGCTTTGTGGGCGGACCGCATCACTCCTAAGAGGTCTCTCGGCATGTCACCTTTTCAAGTGTTATATGGCACCGACGCCGAGCTTCCCATTTCTGCGGAACTCCCTGCTCTGTGCTTGGCACGAGTAATCGAAGATGAGACTTTCCAAAATTCCCTTGAAAAGAGGATCATGTATCTAGCAGAGCTCGAAGAAAAGAGAGTAAGAGTGGTCGACAGGATCACTGAACATCAGAATCAGGTCAAGAGATTGTTCAATAAAAAAGCTAAGTAAAGAGAGTACCGGGTGGGAGACCTCATCCTTTTGTGGGACAAACGAAGAGAGCCAAAGGGCATGCACAGAAAATTTGATTCCCTATGGAGGGGACCTTTCAAGATCAAGCAGCTCAACGGAGAGAATAGCTTCTATCTCTTGTATCCTGGACGGAACTGGACTCCCACTTCCCTATAGCGGGCAGCATCTGAAAATCTTCAGGAAGTAGAGCTTGCTCTCTTCTTTGTACAGTTTTGCTTCAGTTGTGTGTTTGTTTTTGTCGTGTGTTTTGCTTTTGTTGGTTGTGTGTTTCCCTTTTCGGTCGCCCTTGTTTTTGACTCTGTAACCCAATGGATAGGCACGTGTGGATCTTGGATTTCTCTACCCCTGAGTTCCGTTCAGAGATAGTCCCCAGAAAGAGCCAACTGTTATCCCGTAAAATTGGCAAGGGCAATTTCGCGGGTAACCCATGAAAATTTTGTTTTGGTCCCTCATCAGGGACCCCTCTGCGTTTGGAACGTTGCAAAATCCTTTCCTGGGAAATCTGGTTTTCCGAACTTAGCCATTTTTGGTCTTTTTTGGTTGGGCGCACCTTTTGTCTGTGCAACACAGAGTAAATTTGTGCCCCCTTCATTTCCTTTGGCACACCCTTTGACGTGTCGACACACATTTTGGTGCACCTCCCCATGTTGCGCCTTTCTTGCATGCGCCAAGGCGCATGTGCCTTCGTGTCAACAATATTTTTGTTGCGCCGCGTTTTGGTGCACCAAGGGCGCACGTATTTCAGTGTTGACAACACTTTTGGTGTGCTAAAGGCACACATAACCATGTGTTAACATGCGTTTTGGTGCGCCACAGGGCGCAAGCTTTGCAATGTCGACAGGTGTTTTGATGCGCCACTTCAAAAAGTGGTTGGCGCATTTATTACACCTTTGCCTATATATAGGCGCATCCACCCTGTCACTTTCACAATTAAAACACGTGATTGATCTTTTTCCTCTGCACCTGTCAGCACGCCTGTCGTCCTCGTGTCGCGTTCATGGACCCAGTTTCACCTCTCACATTCTATATATTCTGGGTAAGTGGTCCTTATTACTCTCATGTTTTATGTTTTGATTGTTGGTTGTTTGTTTGTGGGGTTGGATAGAATGATCTGTGAAGCCATGAAACCCCCCTTTGTTGTTTTTGTTGTCCTTCTCCCCCATGCACTTCCCCCTCTTTCCAGATCTGCTGGTAAAGAGGACTCTGCCTCAGAAAAAATCACTTGGGTCTCTTTATTACATCCTCTTCATCATCCAAGGAACCCTGCAGAAGAGGCTTAAACACATGTAATCCCTCCAGAGAAGGAAACAAAGACTTAAAAGCTCATACGACTGCACTTTTCCTCTTTGGCGCAATCGCCACCCTTGCAACATAATGCACAGTCGCGCCAATGGCGCATCCGCCATGCTTGCTGCATAAAAAATAGTTGCGCCCTCAAAGCAGCACTTTCCTTGCTTGCAACACCCACTAACCCTGTGCCCTCTTGGCGCACCAAACTCATGTGTAACATTGCAAAAACTTGCACCATTGGCGCACCCTACATCCATGCAACACCAACCTTACTTGCGCCAAGTATAAAACTGTTAACGGTGTAGGCGCATCCCCTATTACAGCAACATCATGTCATGCATACCTCCCATGCGCCGCGCCAAGTTCCCCTGTTGCGCACGAAAAGATGATGTTACACACACTAAACCTGCACCCTTTGGCGCATCCTGTACCCGTGTAACATGAAAAATATTTGCACCCGTTATAAAATGCATGTAAATGGCACAGGCACACTTCCGCTTGCAACAACAAAAATGTCATCTGTAGTATCCATGCACCCTGCGCCCTTTGGCGCTAATTTGTCCCTTGTAACACCCCTTTTCTGTGCGCCATACTATTTAACCCTGCAGTCTGCAGTGTTCATGCGCCCTACGCGCCTGATGCCTTAAAATTAATAACTCTTCCTTCTGTCAATACTTTAATGGAAGATCAAACAAGCTAACATGACTCTTCTGCGTTGGGTTTCACTTCTTCTCCTTGCAGATCAGCAACTGAGTTCAGAACTACATATGTCTACATCAAGCAAGAGACCAACCAAATCTAAGGGCAAAGCCAAACTTACAGAGGAAGAGATGAAGTATAAATATCAAAGGGTCAGGATGCCCGAATCCCAGGCAGAATGTGACCTGGACATAAGAGACTCTGAGCTCGGCCACATTGATATGGAAGATTTCTGGGCCAGAACCCGGAGGGTCACAGGAAGTCCATGGATGGACAAGCTGGTAGGCAGTGGCCTAAATTTTGCTGGGGGGATCCTGGTCAGTGCTGTGAATAACGAATTCATGATGGTAGTAGCCCGCTGCTACAACAAAGACACGAGGTGTGTCCTGAATGAGAAGGGTGAGGTCGTGATCAACCTCACTGCCCAGCACTTCGAAATAATGCTTGGCATTCCTCACCACCGGCACTTTGTGGCCGTAAGCCAAGAAGACTACACCAAGGCTTGGGAGGATAATGAAGACCAGTGTATGTAATTGATGAATGAGGTATACCTGAAAAACAAGAAGGTGGTGACCAGATGGCCACAAGTCATTCATCGCAGTGATTTCTCAAGGAACTAAGTGATACCATCACATTCCTAAGCAGAGTATTTGGGCTTCCTGATGCCCACTACTTTCATAAATGAATGCTTAGGTACCTGGAGACAATGAACAAGAATGTGCCAGATCAACGCTTTGAGTGGGCGGAGATCATAAGCAGCACTATATCCAAGCAGCTCCAACAACTCACCACAACGGGGAGGTTCTACATGAACTCCTACGTAGTTTATGCTGCAGCCTCAGAGAGAGATTATCTAACGTTGATGCGGTGCGGGGTTTGGCCCCAAGTAAAAATATATGAATACTATCCAGAGCTGAAGCTGGAAAACAATATTTCTCAGTTTACAAAGATTAACGATGCCTTCTTCTACGGCATCGTCTACCTTTTGAGGCCAAACATGACTCACGGTCGTACGACCAAGAGCATTGTTGCAGCAACAGAGAAGTGGGGGGCCTTATTCACGTAATTCCCCACCTTCACCTATCTAAGGGCAGCCAACTTCTTGGGGGAACCAACCAAATTGCCAAGATATGCCGGCCCCAAGCTGATCCTGTTGGAGCTATCAAGACAGCTCATAACCTACCACGAAAAGTGCTTGAAGAGAAAGAAGGGTGGAACTCCTTTCCCCCTCACAGTGGGTAGGTACACTTGTCTTTCCCACCACAAAGCCCGGGAGATGTTTACAGAGCTGGAACTGCTCAATCTAAAGCACAACTTCCTGGCAAGGCCCACTTTCGACCCAAGGAATTGCCTTCCCAGGGCCAAACTCGATCCAATCCACATTCCACAGATCGAGGATATTTATATCGACC
The DNA here is from genome assembly GCA_019776745.2 of Taxus chinensis. NCBI lineage: Eukaryota > Viridiplantae > Streptophyta > Pinopsida > Cupressales > Taxaceae > Taxus > Taxus chinensis. The sequence goes on along the minus strand of CM034152.1, from coordinate 733,089,646 downwards.
TGTATCATGAGGTCGAGCTCAGAAGGAAAGATCACTCCCACTTGGCCTTGGCTGAAATCATTCAGTACGGCGTAGCCATCATCCCAAAAGGTTATCAAACTACTGATCAAGAAGTTGATCAGGTATATCTTGACACGGGTGGGGACGACTGGCCATTTGCTGTGATCGACAGAACTAAAGCACCTCAAAAGATAGAAGAAAGGGTCAAAGAAACTCTGCGGAGAACAGAGCACTGGTGCAGGATGAATGGTCTCATCTACCTCGGAGTTGATTTCACCACATCTCCATTGGGAAACGCACCTTCCAGACCAAAACATCTGCCAAAGAGCAAAGGTAAAGACAAGGAGGGTGAGTCAAGCTCTGCCCAAGAAGAGACTCCTGAGAGCCCCCCTTCCACCGCACGAGAACAAGTTGTAACTCTGGTTTCTCTAGAGAAAGAAGCAGGCCGAAGATATTCTGATGGGCACATCCACTCAAGATGTTGCCACTACTACAACTGTTGAGGTCCCTTCTATCCCTTCTCCCTCTCCTCCTTCCCCTCCTTGAGTGACCCAAGTGACCATTCCTTTGGTCATGTCCTCTCCCCCATCTTCTAATGTTCCCCCATTCCTCATCGTCCATCTTCTCTTCTCTCGCGGAGCTATCCCCCACCATTTCTTCCCTCATCTCTCAGCTCCCTTCCGTTTCCATGTCTACCTCCCCTGCAGTATCTCTTCCTCCCGTGAGCACTTTCTCGGCCTCCCTCTCAATGCCGCCTCCAAGTGTCTCCACGCATTTTCCTTCTACTATTGCAGCTGCTCCCTTTTCTATTTCCAGCCCCTCTCCCATAAGTCCAGCATGGATCTCTCAGCACCTGAGCCAACAAAAGAGGAAAGTTCCCATCACACCGATGGACTTCTCTATCATCCCATCAAAGGGGGCCAAGAAGCAAAAGCCTATAACCCACTTCTCTCAGAGTGCGTCAGGAGAGAGAGTAATGGAGATAGCATACCCCAATCCTTTAAAGGATAAAAAGGATATATCTTCGACAGATTATACAGTAACCCAAGTCACAATGGGGACGTCTTCAAAAAGCCTTCAAGGAGAGGCCCTATCTACAGTTGACGCCCTTTACAAGAAGCTCCAGGAAGCAAAGGAAGAAAAGAGGCTGTTAAAGGAGCAAAATAAACATCTTCTCCATGCCTTACAGAAAATGGGCAATGCACCTCCTACAACTGCCACCGAAACTCCTGAGCCTCTAAGCCAGGATAAGATTAATGAATACACCAAAAATCGGTGAGCAGGGTATGGAAGTTTTCACCTGGAGGAGCCAAATCCTCAAGGAAAGTGAGGGAGTCATCACCAAGTTCACCAGTTTATATCAGAATATCAATCGAAAGAACAAAGAACTCCAGGCAATAGCAGGACCCATCTCTGAAGAGATGGACCATGCCAGGATGCAGCATGAGACCTTTCAGAAAATGCTCGACTGTTCAGTCGAAGATCTGGTCAAGTTCGACGTCTTTGGTCACCCCAGAGCCCTCAACAAAATCCTTTCTACTCTAGATTACCGGGTCGATCAGTTGGAGTTCGTCCTAGAGAAAATTGACAAGATCAAGGAGGAAGCCCTGGATACAATGCATCAAATGGAGCAAATTGTCCTAAGAATGTCTCCGGGCTTGCTCACTCCTTTCGCCTTAAGAAAGGTTGATGAAACTATTCGGATCTTCAAGGATATCGTTTCGCAAGGGATGGGACTAGAAGTCACTTTCAACGTTGAATCCATCAACAACCTGCTAGCCTGTCATGACTTCATAGGGTACCTGATAGATGCGGAAAATGAATATTCCAAGCTCCTAGAAAAGCTCACAGATGAGCGGGAGACTTGCGAGGCTATCAGTGATCGACACAAGGATCCTTCCCAGGATCAAATTCAACCCATGATCAGCAAGTTCATGGAATACCGTGCCCAGTTCCACATCTCGTCACCTGAGCAGCAGCAAAAGTAGGATACCCCCTTTCAGCTGCGGGACGATGATGAATAGTTTCATTCTTCCTGACCCTCTCCTTGTAAATATCTAAAGTATGTTGACACAAATGACAGACATCATCCATGTTGCACCATGGGATGATGTCATCCACAAAGTTGTCAAAAGTCAACAAATGACTTTAGGATCTCTTGTAAGATATTTTTTTAATTAAGTGGTTGGTTTGTTTTTGCCTTCTTTTCTTCTTTTCTTCTATATATACTTGAATACTTGTTGTATTCAAGGGTGGATACTTTTCAGATGAGAAATATAAGTAGGAAGAAAAGATTTTGAACTTTTTGTAACAGAAACAAATATTAATACAATATTTAGACTTTGTGTTGAATACATGTGTTTTACATCAGACCTTTCTTATGTTAGATCTGTGTGATTGTTCTGTTGAATCTACTTCTACTTTGTTGTCATTTATTCATCAGTATTGCTTTATTCGTCTATGCAAAGTAGGTTCAGCTCTGTATACTACCAACCCAAATCATAGACCTTCTGATCTTTCTGCCTTGGAATTCATTTCTTTTCTCCCTTCAGATCTTTCCTATCTCCCCACTTCGTTTCTTTCCCTTCTTTTACAGTTGGAAATACCTCTACTGGGATGATATCCCAACCCCTGAAGGAAGAATATTGTGAGACTTGTACAAGATTCCTGCTGGTAGAATAACAATAAACCAGTTTCGCTTTGCTGACTCAAAGAGGGGCTATGCCCTGCACACTGTTGGCTCTTCTGTCCATAGACCTGTCCACCTGACAAATTTTTGAACCAACATTTTATAAATGAATTACTTTATAAAGTGTCATATTCTGGGGGGTTCACTAGTACTCTTAGGTTTTTTACTACACGCAGATGCATTATCGGCCGAGATTCCGACGTCTTGCATTCAAGCACCTTGTACTTCTTGATTCCACATCATGGAGAGTGCCCTTTCCAGACTTGAGCATCTTAGGATTTCCTTACAACCTCCACCACTTCTTATTAGTAGAGAGAACTATTTAGCTTGGCGTGCTTCCATGGAATGTTACTTCGCTCATGAGGGTCTTTCACCCTTCTTACTTGGGCCAGTTCCTACACCCAATGATCATCATTAACTTGAGGACTTTCTTGAAAATTGTGACCACGTTTTTGGTCAATTGATGATGCATGTCTCCAGATCTCTCTTATTTCACGTGGCAGACTCAAATCCACCCCACCTTGTCTGGAGCATTCTTCATTCCCTCTATGGAGACCCTTCACATATTACTGCCATTGTTATTGTTGCTGATCCAGTTGTCTCCTCTATTTATTCATGTGATGACAGTTCCACTGACACAGACTCACTTGGTTCTACTTCTAATGATGAGGATTTTGCACCCAATTCTAATGTTGAGAGTACTACAAAGGACTCTTCTCCTCCTCTCACTATTCCAGAGAGTGTTGACACTTCCCACATCTCATCATCTATCGATCAGTCTCCTAATCAACCTCATACAGTCACTACACCAACCTCCTTTCCACTTCTAGTGTGTTAGGCCCCTTTCACTCCTCTACCTTCATTGGGTGACTCATACCTATCTGAGATTGTTCTTTTGTTTGTTGAGCCCTCTCATTGGGATGAGTATCTTCCTGACCTTAGTCATCTTTTTGCAAAGTACACTTGTGATGTATTACAAGTTCCTCATCCATCTACAATTATTTCAGAGGAGTTCATCATCTCCATTTTTGGGAGTGCCTCTTTTGGGACTCTTACCACTTCCACTTTTCTAGAGACCTTCATTGATCCACCTTTTCTTGTGGATGTTCTTTCTATTGTGGGGGATGTTTTGTTGCCTTCACATCAGTTAGACATCCTTTCTGTAGGTGTTCACCCTTCATACTCAGATAGTTCTGCACTCGTGACATTACCTTTGGTTTCTTTGCACTAACTTACTAGACCTATGTCACACTTTCGTGGACCAGACTCAGAGTTCTTTGTGATTCTGCCTTCAGTTTCCTTCATGGAGTGGGTAGACTTCCAGCACATCATTTTTTTCCTTCCTAAGGGTACGCATGTAGTTTGGTGTGGATTGCTCTTCTTGAGTCTAGAGGTAGAGGATCTCGTCATTGGCATTTTTTTGCGAGACCTCCTAGAGCTGTAGAGTTCATATCCATCCATGACATCTTATGTATTCCTGTCGTCTCCCTCTTCTTCTTTCTGAGAAATTGCCTCTTTATACATGGGTACCTTTACAAGCTCGTCTATGGTCGGGACACATCTTTGTCATATTTCTTAGATTAGAGAGTGGACTTTTGTCTCTTTTGGGGGGATTTTTTCCCATTAGGTTTTCTCCTTTTACTCCACTTTCTAAGAGTTTCTTGTACGTGGGTACCTCATCAACCTTGTTGTTGGGACCCACTTCTCCTTGTTTTCATCTATGTGTCTACCTAAGCTATGCTTCAGGTGGAGTGTTGGTGTAGGATATTTACCATGCATATATTTTAAGTACATGGGATTCCTCCACATAGGTGATTCACCATGCTTAGGTGTCCTAGGGTGGCATTATGGCCTTACACACATCATAGAGCACCATAGGAGTTACATTTGACCGGCTATTATGGGAATGTAACTCCCACCTCTTGACGACTATATTTTTTTGGGGAGTTACACACCCCACTACTATATGTACACCCTTTCATCTTGAGCAATACAATGGAATGGAAATGAGTATGGGATTTGATCCATTTTTCCCTTAATGCATGCACATTGCTCTCATGCGCAATTTCATGCTTCGATCTTAAAGATACATCATTTTTTGGTTGAGTGCAACTTTTTGATGCTCACAGATTCCCTCCAGATCTTCATCATTCCTCCAAATATTTCTGTGATGTACATCCCATGATTTATCCATTTTTCTAGCTTTTCTTTTTAATATTGAAGCATATTTATTAGAAATAAAGAATTTAGGAGCTCTAGTATCAAAAAATTATAGTAACATGTATACCAAATAACTTACCTGGCACTTCTATATTTTGTGAGCTAAATTATAGGTTTCTACACTTACAAAAAATATCATAGAAATAAAAAAAAATTAAACCTGCTTCAACTTTCTTGAGAAAGAGTTGAAGGGTGGTGTTGATCGATAATATTGTTTAAAGTATGTGTTTGGAACCCCACCAGGCCCCTACTCCAAGACAAAGCTTCTCCCTATTTTCCAACACTCATTATTACTTAGTCCTACCTCTTAAGTTACATGATCATGTAACATATAGATTCAATGAGTATATAGTTGGGACAAATACCAAGATTAAGGCATAAATTGGTAGTTCTTGAAAATTAAAATTACCTACTAGAGCCAATCGATGTTGGAATGAACAAAATGAAAACTTTTAAGGGGAAATATGTGAGTAAGAATGAATTTTTTTAAGGGGAGATAGGGAGTATGAAGGAATGCTATAATTCCTACCACCAAATATCACCCTTCTAGAGGTGGCACTCAAGATAAATCCCAAAAAGTAATTTAAATTGGTAGAATTAAGGCCATTACAAATAAAATGAATCTCAGGGAAACTATTAGGGTAAACATATTTAACCTAGGTTAATTTAACATAGGTAAATTAAATATTAAATTGTGGTAAGGTGTTATAAACCATATTTGAATTGTATTTTGGAATAGTATTCCTGTAGCATTTTGTTTTTCATTATTTGAGTTGTTATATGGTTCAAACAATATATTTATAATTATATGTGCATAGGTACATTTATTGTTGCATTGTTGCAACATCCCATTTGTCTACACATGGTTGTTCAATTCATACAAGAATTGCAACACATTCATTGTAATGTTGATTTTTTTATTATTAATAAAATTATCAAGCTTCCACCCATGTTTGCTACTTTCATTTGGTACCAGAGCAGGTTAATATGGACCTGTGAGTAGATAAGGTGTGGAAAGTGAGAGAAAAAGAGATAGAGGAGCTTGGAGAAGCATTTTTGACATTTGGAGAGCCTGTGTAGCCTCCTGTAATTTCCCAGCACCATTCCTGCCTCCCCATAACCTCCTATTCATTCCATGTGTTTGGAATGAAAATTTTATTTTGCATTGATGCCCCGTACACGAGGCAAAATTTACTACAAAATTTAGAGGTATATTTCATCACTATTGTAATTGGAGGGGACTGTGTCAAATTTGGAGGGTCTTTGCTCAGGTTAGATGAACTGGTCTCCCACAGAGTTTCTAGACAGAGCTCCTCTACCTTAAATCTCTATCACCAAGCTAAGAGATTATTCAACCCAGTTACATTTACATCGAGCTCATAATCAAGCTATAAAATTCTTATTTCAAGATTTCTACTCACAATAGGCAAGCTCACTATCTCTATGCAATCCAAGTCCACCAAGTTGTTTGTTAGTGTAGATTGAGCCACTCTCCATTTATTGGACATCGATCATTGTAGTAAAAGGGTCGAGTATTTCACTGAGCTGGGATCCTACGCTATTGGAATCAGTTGATTAAATACCTCTGCATTGTCTATCAGTGAGCCATCTACAATACTTCGACTTAGACATCTATTCATCTTTACACACAAAACCCAAGCCATTTCTTGAACATTGAGCATTGGCCGAGCACAAAGCTCCATGTACTGATCAATGAACTTGTTACCTAGCACCCTATGACCTACACACAATGAACCCAAAAAAAATCAATCAACAATAAAAAACAAGGGAAAAAATAATAGCATACACATTGCATGTGATCTGGAGCAATCAAACAATGTGCAGGAAATCCACCCAGTGGCAGCCACACAAATAAGTGGAGAAAAATAGTACCAAACAGTGGCAAAGGAGGTCAAAAGGAGATAACAAGAAGCTTAGATACATTTATTACATGCCCTAAACTTTCCTCACACCTTCCACACAGCCACATCAAAGTGCTGAGCTGGAGCCAAGTCGTTGTTAACAGGTTAGTCAACTTTGGTTATATTTAAATACAAATTGCTTCAATATTTTATTCTAAGCACACCAAGCGCCATTGTGGCTAGTGGGATGGGCTTAAGGCTCTTGAAATGGGGAGATTATAGGTTCAAACCCCCCCCCAAGAATAAAAATATTTTAAACTATTTGACTTTGGTTGAAGTTTTAGCATAGACCACAAAAATTAGGGCCAAAAGCTCCGTTTTAGCACTTAGCACTAACTAAATACCCCTCTACTTTTAGCGAAAAAAAACCTATTGAGGATTAAAAAAACATTTATCCTAGATTGCATATTTTTTATTTTGGTCAACATTTTCCAAATGAGGGGTGACTAAAAACTACTTTTTGCACCATTTTATTTGTGGATATTTACTTAGTGAGCCGCACATGGGTTTGGAGGTCACCAGTGTCCTGCAAAATAATTTTTTTTTTCCTACCATTCAATTTTGTCAGAATTTTGGATGTAATTGCATATTTTAGTGTATTGTACTAATTTTCATGTTACCATATTCAACCGCAAACCATTGGAACTTATTTAAAACTGGAAGATATTTGTACTCAAAAATAATAAAAATTTGGTTCTGTATCACTTACGATATCTTCAGATCTCATTCGCAACGTTTGGTATAAATAGTACCTCTAAGAAGCACTTATAGATAAATCCATCATGACTACTACTGCACTTAACACCTAATATAGCTACAACAACATCCTTTTGGCATTGAACCTTTAAATCAATGGGGAGTAATAAGGACACAATGCACACAATTTGAGCCCTCCCATCCGTCTATGAATGCTTGCATGACTTAAATCCAGACTGAGAAATTATTTTATCATATAGTGAATTTACGTCCACGTATGAAGATATTTATTTGAGCCGGTGTCAATAATCACACATGAACCCTTTAAGTACTATCGTGGTACCACATATTGGATTCTTTCATGTACGTTGATGCCTCTTTCACATACTACAAAGTATATAAAAATGCCAATATTCTTCCACATACCGATGGGTATATCGGAAGGGTGCATTTATAGAAAGGTTTGGTATATCGTACTGACGATATATATATTGGGAGAGCATATACCTAGAGTGATAAGAGCCTTACCCTTTGTTATTTGATTTTGTAAAATGGGCACTGTATGATGAAAAAGTGACAAGCAAGCATGGGAATCTACAAGAACCCTTTCCTCATACCTGACTTCCCGAGGTCATGTCGAGATAGCTGGTGAATGTTGAATGTGAATGGATATGTGTAAGCTAATCGAGTAATCTTAAATCCTCAACATGTAATAATGGAATCTATGAATCTAAGGTGAAGAAGGCCCTCCTAACTTGGATTGGTGTGATGGCTCATTCAGATATAATGGTTGTTTAGAGGCTCCAATCAATGTCGAGCTCTGACGAGATCCTGTTTCTTGGTTATTGGATACATGGGAAGTGACCTGTGTGAGCTTCGTATATATCTCCAAACAAGGTCATGAAAGTAGTGGTAGGTAGTTTAGTGGATACGTAGTGAACTATGGACAGTTTTCTGGTCTAGCCTAGAAAATATTAGATTAATTAGCTTCTATGTTTAATACAGAGAACTGTACTATAATATCTTGCAGGAGTGGTGAGGATCTAAATACCAGACTTCACAAGCCAGTGTCAATACTTGACTGATTTGTAGGCACGTTGGGTTGTGGGACTTGGGGATTATAACCGTGAGTACATGGTTGTTGAGGACCTATTATGGTCATGTGAAGAATCAATCCCTTCTTCTGACTATCTAGTAATCATATGCATTTTCAGCTTCTACGTTTAGAACTAGAAGTTGTATGATTTTCTTGGAGTACCTAACATGTGTTGTGGCGACTTGGATACATAAGCTAGTGTCTATATCAACGAGGAGGTCTTCTACGTTAGGCTACGGAACCAAAGGATTGCAACCAAATGCTTTTTCTTGTTCAAACCCTTGCATGGTCATCAATGTGTTTTATTAAGGTGATCTATAATTCAGATGGTTTGACCAGAATGTGTAAGCCTTGTCATCTTCAATATTCAATCCTCTTAGTTTCTCACTAATTGCTTGTAAGTTTGTTGTGGCTCAAAAGACCTGTATCCTAAGGTCTTGATCTATACAAGCTAAAGTCATGGGTAAATTTGGTTGAGGTACTATAGGTTCAAATATATATTCTCTAGGATCTCTAGGTCTTGTGATTGTCATATGAAGATGAGTCAACCTCTAACTAACATTAAATAAACTGATTATAAAAGAGGTATTTACACTATGCAAGCATCATGTTATTTTTGTATTTTTCAATGACGTATTTCAATGAAATTGAAGAGCAGCTACTCTAGTATATCTATAAAATGAACAATTAATCTAATAATAGAATAAAAATAAGCAACGTAGCCTGGTATGGCTATTGGCCTGTGTAGATGTGATATTATACTAAATATCTAACTAAATATATTAAATTGAAAGACTCTCTATTCTACCTCAGAAGTGAGGAATGAATCACAGTTTCTTAGAAACTATCAATTCCCACAGCTTCCTTGGTGATATCAAGAACAAGCTTTTAACTGAAATAAAATAATTCACTACTTTATTTGATATGTTGTAACTAGAACTTTGATAGCTCAAACCTGGTGTTTACAGAATAGTGGTAAATCCAGTTTATGTGTGATTTCGTCCCCTCGGTGTGATATCCTTGTTCCTTCATGTCCTCGTGAATCTAGAAAGTGTGTATATGATAGTATCAACAGAAGATAGCAATCGAACAATGGAAGCTTTGGATATAGACCGAATATAATGTGAGTAGGAGAGGGATAGCACAAGTGAACAGACCTTGACTATTCAATTCCCAGCGGGATTTATTGCGGGAATACAACACAAGTGTACCGAGAGTTTCATAAATTATCTTTGTGACAAAACAAAAACTTGCAACTTTAATGGATTCTAGTCTAGAAATGAAGCTATTCTATGTTTTAAACTAACTGTATACTGCAGCAATGAAACACGACTTGAAACAAGATGATATGACCTCCAAAGTGCCAACAATGGAAGCAAAACCTGAAACTAACAAAATTCTAAGCAAGAAATTGAAAACTGAACAAGAGAATTGAGAGGATAAGGGGCCATTTGTTTGAAAACAAACCAGCTATTTATAGAATTCCCATTCACCAAAGGGTAACTTGGAATGGAACTCTTTTACCATTAAACAATGGACAAACACTATTACAAGTAACCAAAAACATAAATACAAGCTAAGGCAATTGAGAAAAGCTGGTAAATGTTGAAAAGTCACGCAAGTCATGATCAAAGGAACGTGCTGGAGAATGCGTAAAGTACCACCACCCTGAGAAGGGTGGCGGTTACAGGACACTGCCCTAGCTGGGCAGCGATCACAAGACCACCGCCTTGTCAAGGTAGCGGTTTCGTTACTGAAGGTCAAAAAGCCAAGAAAAGGGGGGAAATGGACAAAAAAAAGGACAAGGAACTTGGATAAATCATTTAGGATGCTAACATATACTACGTGAGCTTCTCTGGATCCCGAACACCTTGCAAGGTGACCTGTATCATCATTGGGGCATGTGTAACATTGTTCCGGCAGTGCAGTACCCTAAAATTTTGGGTATGTACATATTACCCCCTCGGAGATGCATTTTAGCCATGAAGAGGCGTAAAATGGTGGGTCTGAGTATGGTGGTCCTAAAACATGAAGCTAGAAATTATACCTGACACACCCGTATGTCAAAATGACATCGTCAAAATTCTCGCTACCTACAAAATGAAAAGAGGACTCAACTGCAGATAGACAAAATAAGTCAAGAAAATAAATACTAAATTAATATGAAATGAGGACATACCATTTGTGCGGGTTTAATAACTTACCTCCGTCGGTCCTCCAAACCTGTGAAAGGGGCATTCAAAAATGAGTCAAAACACTATTATATATAAAATGGGCTCATTTTCCTATTCATTTACACGTGTTGATTTGATAGTTTTTGAGCTCTAGGACCTATGGTGACGGTTTTCGACAAGAGTATAGTCAAAACATTCATGGTGAGATAGCGATCATGCCTCTGAGAGTCGAATGTCGACCCGCGAGATCTTAGGTTAGTTCTTCTTGATTTACCATTTTTGCACCCAAAATGTTAAAATGTCGAAATATTTATCTTGGGGGGGTCATTTTTAGAAATGCTAGTGTTAATAGGGTCACTTAGGGGGGGGCACCTAATGGGTAGGATTTTGTTTTAGTTAAAATGGTTAATTTTTGTGTTTTTGAGCATTTTTAGGGCACATGACCCGTTTGAACTGGCGAGACAAGACCGCTGTCCTGAGCAGGGTGATGGTTACAGGACCGCCACCTTAGAAGGTGGTGGTTACAGAACCACCACCCTGCACAGGGTGGTGGACCATTACAGAGTGTCAAAACGACACTTTACTTAACTTGTTTTTGCATTTTTAACATTCATGCATGTTCTTAATAGTTTTTCCAATGCAATTTTGATACTAACTTACTCCTTTTTGCGTGGTTTTGGGTGTATGCAGAAGAAAGAGGAGTACATTATAAGGATCCGGGAGACGGAGTGTGATTGGCTCTCGGTAGTGTTGGAGGAACTCTCCTAGGCAGAGCAGGATACTCTCCAGAGGGCTAGTATATGGAGGATTACAAAGGTTCCTCATGTTGCACCTACCAATCACATATTGTGTGACTTGTTCTCTTATTGGGATGTGGATCGAAACACCTTACGATTGCTAGGAGTTAGGGGTGAGTGGTCTATCACCCTAGAGGACGTTTACCATATACTGGGGATTCCGATCCTTGGGCAGTGGCTGTCTCTTAAGACAGTTGTATCTAGATCACAGGTGGCTCAGTGGGCCACCTACATGGGAGATGTGGTTGTATCGATGGGGTCGGAGAAGGGCGTTAGGATCCACTCTATTATTGAGTCAAAAATTCCCTTGCTCCATAAGGCCATCATGGGCATCCTTGCATCCAGACTGATTGGGGACAAGAGAGGGGACACCCTTTTATATTGCTGGGCTCCTATTATTGCATAGATTGAGGGCCATGGACGTGTCTATGCTTGGCGAGTAGATATCCTCAGGAATACTTACCATGACTTATACAGGGTGGTCCATTTATAGGGGCAGGCACTGAGCCACCTGACTCTTGTCATGAGTTAGGTGTATGAGCACATTATCCCATATGGGAGAGGTGTAGAGGTGGAGGATCCCAGAGCCATCAGGGTAGCGAGGTGGATGGGGATGAAAGTTCTTAGAGCACCCCACTAGCCAGTGGCTTCCCTGACTACTGTAGACATGGAGGCTACTCCTTATCAGGCCATGATAGGGGTATGGGGAGAGGAGACTATCACTTTGATTACCTTTCAGACCACTAGCCAATTGATAGACAAGGCGGGGAAGTTGGAGATACACTCTTTTGATAGAGTTCCACATCAGTTTGGCCTCCCCTATAGCGGCATGCTCCCTCCAGCAATTCCAGTGTATAAATCTATCCACGAGGCTCGGGGAAGTCCTAGAGGCCAGGGGTGCACCATTGTCACACCCATTACTCCTATTACGGCTAGGAGAGTGGTACGTGCATAAGGGAGAGCCGATGCTCCTCAGGCACCTTTACTTCAGATTACTGCTGGTCCCACTCATAGTAGTGATGAGCCCATTGACATGGACTCCAAGTCTAAGGAGTTCACATGAGGAGAGACTGAGGAGGAGACAAAGGAGATGGGGATCAGTGAGATGGGTGGGGGAGATGATAGTGATCCCGATTGGCATGATACTGAGGAGATCCTACGGGCCGAGAGGGTTGAGCAAAGCGTGGAGAGGGTGACTCTTGTCTCAGAGGAGTTGCTCTCTCAGGACTCAGGTGGAGATGGCGAGTCTTTTGTAGGTCGTCACATTGCCCCAAAAGTGGGAGAGGGGCACCAATTGGTGGGCAGTGTCAGTGGTAGGCGTGGATCCTAGAGATCCTTCTTGGAGGCCCAGAGATCCTAGTGAGTTGTCACTCTTCTCCTGACATTTGTTTTAGTTAGACTCATCTTAGTTTTTTATTTCTTTTTTTTTCGTTTACTCTTGATTCTATTGTTGATTATTTTCTAACTTGTTTTCTCCTTTGTTTGCAGTGAATTTTGATGAGTGGCGAGACTTGATTCACCGAGTGTGTATCAATACCCTGCTTCTCCCCTCAAAGAAGACTCGTGCTAAGCTTTCAGTGGACATGGGGGAGCCCTCAGTAGCCGGTAGGCACACCAATTTTTTTTCCTATGTCTGGTATGTGGAAAATATTATGACTTCTCTCTGCACGGAGGTGGCTGGATATAGGACAGTTGAGCACCTGATGAGGAGGAGCCATTCTTGTAGTGAGATGACAGCTACTAGGCATGACCTCGAGCCCTCAGTGCATTCCGAGCACTGGCGTAGCTGGAGTCCTAGGCGTGGCCATGCACCCTCTGAGGGATCCCATAGGGATTGAGAGACCAATTTGTATCATTTTTTCAGATGTCTATATGAGTGCTTTTGTATATTTCAGGCTCATTGAGCATTTTGACCATGCCTAGTGCATGATGGCATTGTATACGAAACTTGATTTATATATATATATATATATATATATATATATATATATGTATGTATCTATTTTTGGTTCCAGACTCTTGGTGCCTAGAATTTTGTGACTCGTTTCTATATGTGTATTTAGATGCTTTTAGAATATTGTTTTTCACGTTTTCAGGATGTATGCAATGGATAACAAATGATAGTAGATAGAATATTTTACTCTATATGTTTTTGGAGTGCTGATATGAGATGATACTAACATATGGTAGTACTGAATTTTTGAACTCTTTGGGAAATGTGTATAATTTCTTCTAATGCTGGAAAAACGTGATGAATGCATAGTGATAAAGAGATGAACTTGCCCCAATCCCAATTCCACACAACTAGTAAGATGAAAGGGATCAACACCATGAGTTAGGAAGGGCACAAGTTGTATGAGTTTGACTGAACGGAACAATGAAAGACAGACAAACCAGTAACAAAAACCAAGTTTGGACCTACACACCCACCCTAATCAGAACTACTACCATGCTTAGAAGGCCACTTACTTTTTAGTTTATCTAGACTTATATTTATAAATGGAAACTTGGTTGACAAAATCTAGTTTTGAGGATTTGATCTCTTTGGAATTTGGATATTTGGATATTTGCTTTATCTTAATAGAGGTGATTTGTGTTTTTAGCATACCAAGATTTGTTTATTTATGTGATTGGACCCCCTACACCCTGCCGCATGCCACTAGTAAGAAGCATGGGTTTGTCACCAAAGGTAGGATATAGGTGAGTAAGGGAACTTCTTTCCTTTCCCAACCTCACATCACTAGTAAGAGACATGGGTTTATCACCGAAGGTTGATGGGGCAAAGAAGTGTGTAAAATAAAATATTTTGTTTACTTGGTGCTTTTGATTTCATTTGATTTTGAATTTTTTGACCTATAACTTTGGGATATCATTTCTTTCAAAGAGATTTAAGAGGGATAGATGTGACACCAAGAAGCTTCTAGACCAAACCGTAGGCAAGGATAACTTCACCTAGTAGAAAGAAAGAGCAAAGCCAAGTATGCAGGCCTTGGTATGATTTCCGTCAATGTCTTTCTGTCGAAATTGATGAGAAGATTTGAAAATAGTAGATGATGCTTGGAGAGATGTGATCTGAATGATTTTTAACAATACATTCAGAAATTTGTAATAGATTACTTAAGAGTAAGTTCCTGGACTACAATTTTTACAAAATGGATAGAACAAAGCAGCTAAGAGACTAATGCAATGTAAGTAGCTATAATGTACTAGTAATGACTTTGGTGTTTTATGCGTAAAACCACTTAAGATGCAAGGAATTGATAGTTTCACTGAATTCCTCACCTTCTAGTGTGCACAAGAGATACGCACTATTTCCGTAGTCCTTCATGACTCGGTATGGGCCCAACCATTTGGGCTAGAACTTCCTTCCTTCACCGGCTTTCTTATTGATCTACCTGTCTAGTCTTAGAACTAAATCTCCTTCATATATTTCTCACTCATAGACTTTTTTTTTGTACTTCCGGCACATCTAGTCAGCATAGGCTTTGTGCCATTGTTTGGCATTTAACCTAGCCTCGTCAAGGCTTGCTAGTTGAGAGAGGTGTGCCTCCCTGTAAGTTTCTTCATCCAGAATCCCTTGTAATGAGATTCATAGACTAGGTATTTCAACCTCAAGAGGAAGAACTGCTTCTACCCTAAATACCAGTGAGAAAGAAGTTGCTCCTGTTGGTGTTCTTATTGAGGTTTGATGGGCCCACAACGCTGGATATAGTTTTAAATGCCAATCTCACTTGTTCTCCTTGACTGTTTTGAGGAGAATAGCTTTTAACGTTTTGTTTGTCACTTCGGCCTGCCCAGTGGCTTGAGGGTAGTAAAGAGAGGTCATGTGATGGTTTATCTTGAACTTGCTACATAACTCATGGACTTCGTCATTTTTAAAGGACATGCCATTATCTGAGATAATGACTTATGGGACACCATACCTGTAAATAATTTGGTTCAGAATGAATTTGGCAATTACCAAATCTGGTACAGTGGTGAGAGGCATGGCCTCCACCCATTTGGTAAAATATTCCGTGGGTGTGATTATAAAATTATGGCCATCGGTTGAAGAGGGAGAGAACTTCCCTATCAAGTCTAGACCCCACATGGAGAAGGGCCACATAGTCACCATTGGTTGTAGGGATTGTGCTGGCATGCGAATCTCGTGAGAGAGTTCTTAGCATTTGTGGCACTTATGTACAAATTCCACTGCATCATGCTTAAGAGTGGGCCAAAAGTAACCCATCCGATGTATTTTTTGAGTGGTGACATGACCACCGAAGTGGCCCCCACATATCCCACTATGGGATTCATCAAGAATCCTCTTGGATTCTTCTATGTTGACGCATCTTAGAAGCATGCCATCAAAGGCTCTATGATAGAGTACTTGGTCTAAAACAACATATTTAGTGGTAATAATGAATAACCACCTTCTTTGTTGTGACGTGGCACCTTTCGGGTATGTATGGTCCATGATAAAGTTGATGATATCAGTATACCAGGGACATGTAGATATGGGGGGCCTGGTTTCAATGAAGTATACACACTCATCGGGAAATTCTAAATTTACTAGCTCGCCTCCATCTAGTGGATTGTCAGCTAACCAGTCTGTAATGATTTGTCCCTTAACGGATTTCTGGTTCATGAACGTTAACTCAAAGGTCATCAAATAGGACTTTTAAGAAGAGCAACAGTCAGGGGACAAGAAGTCCCTCCTCTTTAATGGGAGAGGTTCCCTTATTCAGAAAAGAACTTATTTACAAATATACAAAACATGATTTTATGGTTGAACTTGGATATTACGAAAATGTTTTCCACAAGGATCATCAGTTACAAAAGGACTGAGGAAAGGGAATACGAGGATAAGCAGAAAAGCAACATGCAGAATTATAGATAGCAGAATAATCCTTTATGTATACGAAGTTGCAGTGAATTTAAAACAAGATCGTTTGCACAAGATGAGATTACCAGACACAAAGTTCTATAAATAACCTTCTTCAGATTCATTAATCAAGGACACAAAGTTCCTTCTTGGTTATACAAGATCACTATACTCGCAATATTTGAAAATATGCAATCAGTGAGACTAACGAACTAGAAACAAATGATCTTCACGAAATTAAAAGAAAACACAGAGATAACAGAGATTAGATAGAAAATGAATGGAAAGCCCTTTTGTATTGATTTCTTTCTGATCTATTTACACTTTCAGAAAATATGCCAAGTTCTTCCTCCCTTTGGAATGGCGTGGAAAGGCCATTATATAGCTTACAAATCAGTTATTCTTTGTAACCGCTTCTTTAACCAAGAATAGTTAAGGACCGCCAATCGTAACGCCTTAACTTCTTACAAAGAAAACGGAAAAAGAAAGGGAAGAAGAGAAAAGAACAAGGAGAAGAAGACAGGTGGCCAGTCACTGAGAGGGACCCACTGACTTCAGAATCCGCTGCCTGAACTTCTTTAACGCCTCAGCTATGTCTCTGCCATGAGGGACTGACATGTTGGTCGTAGACTGAGTCCAAAATCCAAGACACTTCTCCATCTCATTATCAAACTCGACATGAGTATGATAATCTTTGTTTGCTTCTTCAATGGCAGATTGAAGAGAGAAAATCTCCTTCATTTTCTCCTTGGAGATGGAACTTTCCTTGAATAGGTTATCTTTGACAAAAGCTCTGAATTGAGCTTTGATTTCTTGCAAGGAAAGGGAAGTACCAGAAGTCTCATCCTGAAGATGACAGTGTATATCTTTGAAAGCAGAGACCACCAGTGTCTTGAAAGCTTCACCCTTCTGCCAACTGTTCTTCAGTTCTCCCAAAGCCTCCTCCAGGACTCTGATCTTCCACTCCACACTGTAGACCCAGGACTTCGATAGATTATCCTTTGCATCATCAAAGACTTTACTCGCCAACAGAACGTTCTCATCTGCTTGTCCCATGAGTCGGAGGTCTACAATGCAACTGCTCCAGAGTTTGAGCTCTTTATCCATGATATTGATAGTGGAGGAGAGCTTCAGTTGTACATTGCTCACCTTTTCGTGGAGTTTGAAAGCTTCATCGATGAAGTTTAATCCAGCAACAAGCATGTCATCCACCATGGCTTCAATAGCTCTGCCATAGACAGAATACTTGTGCATATCTTTGATACTTTGCACTTCATCTTGGCTTAGAATTACAGGAGGTGGAAGAGTAGTCAATGGGGTAGGGTCCAAGACTTTATCCTTAGACAAAAGAGACTTGATGAAACCTGTGAGAATTTGGGCTTGTTCTTCCAACTGTTCAATAGTTTGCTGCCCTTTCTCTACCCTTCCAATGACTCTTGTGACTGTTTCCTGGAGGTTGTGAATTTCACCTTCAGGAGTAGACTCTCCCATTGGGATTCTTGAAAGCTCCAAGTCAGATGCCAGCAAGTCTGATTCTGATTTGTCTACTGTAGGCTTGGCAATCTCTAGGAATTGCTGACCTTGAGCATCAGACACTATTCTGGAGGTAGTTCTTGGCTCTCTTGGCACGAGAAGGAGTGGTGCCCAACAAGGCTGCAACAGCATCAAAATTTGGTCCTGAGCTTTGGGAGGAAAATCTCCTCTTCCTTTTGTCAACCAAAGGTTGCACCCACGCAAAAGAGGAAGAGGAATCAGCAGGAGGGGCAAGGGGACCAAGAGACAGAGAGCTCATGACGCTCAAGGTCTGCGCAGCTGTTGATTCTGAGTTGAGAAGTGAGTGGGGCAATTGGGGCAATTGCGACAGAAGAGTCAACATCACCTGAAAGCTCAGTGCTCTGGATTTCTTTATCTTTATCAACTGGATCTTCAGGAGCATTTGCAAGAGTTGGTACTTCGCTTTCTTCACTTTCACTGAGAACAATGATGTTCTCTGGTCCCATAGGCAACTCTGCCTGCTTTCTTTGAGGATCACTTTCCACAGGCTCCTTCTTAACCTCCTTGAGCTTCTTCTGGTACACTTGAGTGGATGAAGAAGGAGTAGAAGCTGCAGGTCCTTGTATTGATGAGGCAGGAGGGGTCTTCACTGGTGTTTCTGACCTTGGAATAGATGCTTCTCTTCTTGGTGTTGAAGCATCCTTAGAAGAGGATTCTCCTGAATGCCTCCTGAATTCTCGAACCATCCTGTCAAACCAGACCTTAGTCCTGACTAAGACTGGAGCAAGGATCTCAGCCAGATCATCCCTCTCTTTCCTGTTCCAATCCAGGTCCTCCAAAGGAGTGTGCTTAATCACATTTTCATACTCATACGAGTATAGATCAGAATTGTCATCCTGGAGACCTTCAGGAACTTGGTATAGACCGAGTTCTTGGATCAATTGCAGGGAGAACCTGCCACAATGCCTTCTCCTGGCTTCAAAATCATCTGCACAGTCAGCCCAGTAGTCTTCTGTATCAGCCCTATGATGGTAGATTATCTTGATGTTCTGTTCAATAAACTTCTTCAAGTCAAAGCAGGTTCTTGGCTTGAAGAAATGAACAGTGATAGGAACAAGGGCTCTCTCTATGTTCTGAGCATCCAGAGCTGTTTTGCAAGTGTAGTTTCCCAGAGAGATGGGAAAGTGCAAGCCAGAAATCTTCTTATCTCTGCAAGTTCTGTGCAACTTGTCTAGTTGCCTGCATATTTCTATCAAGGCCATTTTATCATTGCAGAACATGGGAAGCCGCAGAGGAGTGCTCTCATAGCCAGCAAGCCTGATATAAGAAAATTTCCTGAATTGGATGAAATAAGCACCATATTGTGATATCAGGTTCATGGCTTCATCTGAAAACCTTCTAGCAGTATCACCTTCGAGCAGTCTGACCACGTACATGGTGAAAGCATCATTGACCCTTCTGAAATTACGATTGCTGGTCTCCAGGGTGAACTGCGGGCAGTAAGCATATACTGGATCATCTTTGTGAGCATCGATGTAAGAAAAACCGAACCACTGCCTTGATGCTGCCAGGGTATACATCAGATACGAAGTCATGTAGAACTTCTTCGTTTGCTGCACATTGGACAGCTGCTCCGTCAAATTCATGCTTATGATTTCCGCCCAATTTATGTTTTGCGTTCCTTCGCACACCATGCTGATGAGCGGGCACATCCAGAAGTGAAATTCGTTGGTAGAGGGCAAACCCATAACCCGAGCCAGCAAGATTATGAAGTCTGACAACTCTTCATTGAAATCTGCTCGGAAGAGGGTTTTGGTCAGACGAGAAGCTCCTTTCTTAGGGTTCTTCAGCCAGGACTTCACCACTCGTGCCTTATATTTGTCACTGTCTTGGTCGAACAGGGTCTGTGCTTGATCTCGGGAAACGACTATGGCATTATCCATCTCTGGAATTCTCAGAGCAGTGCTAATGGTGGCAGCATCCAATTTGGCGATGAGTTCCCCATGTATATTAGTCAATTCGCTCGAAACGGGGTCGAAGTGAGCTCCGCATGAAAGCACGGTATCAGCACACTGTACTGAGATTGGGAAACCTCCAGCAAAAGCCAAACCACTATCGTGAATCATCTGCGCCATCGGTGTAGGGTTTGCGTCCGCCATTCTTGCCCAAAAATCACTGAAATCAAGATGACGAGCTTCGCTGTCGCCAATATTACGAACGGCAGACTCAAGTGGTGAAATTTGTTCCTGTCCCTGAAACTTGATCTTCATATTGATAGTAGCTAGGAGGACAGAGCCGCAAACCAGACTCGGAAAGGAATTACAGAGGGAGGGGAACACGCGTAGGTTTGCAAATTGCAAGGGTTTGAGCAAAAGATAGCATGGAAGTAGTGTGAAAAATGCAAAGGGGGAAATGCTCGTTATATAGCCGTTTAGGAGAGAGAAAATCCATGAATGCGCATTTAATACATAACCACCAATTTGAATAAGCATGATATTCGGGTAGAGCGGGAAAAATAAGCACGAATGACACTTGGTACGCTTGGGACATGTGAGACGCGAATGCGCGAAACACGTGGCTCGGCCGGTTCGGGTGAAACAGGGAGAAGACGCACAAATGCATTTTGGGACATTTGGGACGAAAACGTGCGAAGGACGCGGTTCAGGTGTTTCGGCTGAAAATGGAACAAAAGGCCCGTTTGAACTTGGGACATTTGGAACAAAAAGTTCCGGAGTCGCGGCTCGGCCGGTTCGGGTGAAAATGGAACAACTTGCACTTTTTGATTTGGGACATTTGGAACAAGAAAGTGCGAAGTACGCGGTTCGGGTGTTTCGGCCGAAATTGGAACATCTCGCACAATAAGTTTTGGGACACTTGGGACAAAAAGTTCCGACGGGCCTGAAAATGGAACAACTTCGGGGATTTCGGCCGATCGGGGAACAGAATGCACTTTCGTACTTGGGACAGGCGGGACAAAAATGTCCGACAGGCCCGAAATACATACAAAATGACCCAAAACACAGATTTTCTCAATTTTCACGACTTAGGCACTTTAGAGAAAAACACTCATAACTCAAAATTTTGAAATTTTACTTTTATCAGAGCAGGGAATTTTGAGTGGACAACAGCTGGCTCCTTCTGGGGATGACTTGGCATAAATTCAAGGAATGAGGCAAGGCAAGAACTTAGACAAACTCGGGGAAAGCAGACCAGTGCCTTATCCATTGGGCCAACGGAGTCAAAAATAGACCAATACAGAGGGCAACACACCAAAACAACAAAAGGAAAACACACCAAAAGCAGAGAAGCAAAACACTGTACAGAATATACAAAGGACTCCCTAATCACCTAGGACTTGAACAACTTGAGATACTGCCCACTATAAGGAAGTGGGAGAGAAGAACCATCCATGTAATCAAGATAAAAGGAATTCTCACCAGCAAAGTGTCTGATCTTGAAAGGTCCGAGCCACAGGGAATCAAACTTTCCATGGCTGCCACGAGGTTCATGTCTTTTGTCCCATAACAGCACGGTGTCTCCAACTTGGAAATCTCTGAACCTAGCTTTCTTGTCAAACAGGACCTTTACCTTCTGCTGGTGAACAGATATCCTATCAGCAACCATCAATCTGTCCTCATTCAGTTTGTGCAGGTACATAATTCTCTTGTCCAGAGCATCACTGAAGCTAGTATCCTCAATGGCCTTCATTAGGTGCAAGGCCGGCAGTTCCACCATGTCACTGGCAGTTGGGCCTCTACTCCATATACCACTTGAAAAGGAGACATTCCAATAGCTCTCTTTGGTGTAATCCTGTCTGCCCAAAGAGCATCATAGAGCTTCTTGTGCCAGTTTCATTGAGACTCATTGACCAACTTCCTTATGATAGCCACCAAATTTTTGTTAGTAGATTCTGCTTGCCCATTGCCCTGAGGGTAGTAATCTGAAGAGTGAGCCAAAGAAATGCCATACCCATAGCAGAAGTCCATTATCTCAGCTGAAGAGAAATTCGAGGCATTATCTGTTACAATCTTGTTAGGTACACCATACCTTACCAAGATGTTCTCTTTGATGAAGCTGCATACCACTTCAGAAGTAGTGCTCTTGACTGGAATAGCTTCCACCCATTTGGTGAAGTAGTCAGTGGCAGTTAGCACATGAGTGTGACCAGCACTAGAAGCAGGATTAAGTGTACCAATGAAGTCCAAACCCCACTGTTGAAATGGCTCCTCAATCACAACTGGCTTGAGAGGCAAACGAAGCCAATTTAGGTCTTCCCACAAAAGTCTGACAAGCCTCACATTTATCAACCCACTCGGATGCATCTCTGAACAAGGAAGGCCAGTAGTATCCTCCACGGAGTATCTTATGAGCTGTAACTGTTGATGAATAGTGCCCTCCACATGCCTGATCATGAAAAGCTGAGAGCAACTTTCTCTGCTGTTCCTTGTCCACACACTTCAAAAATCTCCCATCTAAGCCACGCTTGAACAAAGCATTTTCCCATAATACATATTGTGCTGACCTCAATTTAACAGTCCTCTTTTCTTTGGCAGTTAAATGAGAGGGGCATTCCCCATAGGTGAGAAAATGGGTGATGTCAGCATACCATTCGTCAACTGAACTAAGGAACAGAACAGTAGGAAGGTCAACTTTCTCCTCCAGCAACTCATGCTTAGCTCCTTCAGCAATGAGCTCACAAAGACCTTTTCCACGAACCAGCTTGGTCGGCTTAATGTCAATGTCATACTCTTGGACCTTAGCAACCCAGTTCCCTCTCTTGGATCCAAATTCTTGCTGTGTGAGGATTGACTTAACAGTTGTATCTGGAACCAGCACCATGGAATGAGAGTTGAGGATGTAAAAGCGAAACTGCTTGACAGCTTTAACCACCGCAAAAGCATGTTTCTCCATCATAGTATATTTCAACTCATGATCCTTCAGAATATAGCTCATGAATGCGATTGGTAGCTCATGCTCATTAGAGTCTTCTTGAGTTAAGACAGCAGCCAAAGTATTATCTGTAGCATAGCAATAGATGATGAAATCTTTACTGAAATCAGGACAGGCTAAAACAGGAGTTTTAGCGATAGCTCTCTTGATACCTTCAAAGGATTCCTTTCCTTCAGAAGACCAACCAAATGTTTGCTTCCCTTTCATCATCTGAGAAATATTCAAAGTTAATTCTACAAAATCAGGGATGAATCTTCTCAAGAAATTGATCTTACCGAAGAAGGAGTGCACGCCCTTTTTACTGGTTGGGAGAGGAATTTGTTGGATGGCTTGAACTCGTTCAGGATCAATCTTAATACCATCCTTGGAAATGATGTGTCCTAATAACTTTCCCTCAGTGACACAAAAGACAGATTTTTTAGGGTTCAGAGAGATCCCATGCTCTCTGCATCTCAGCAGAACTGTCTCTAGGTGATCAAAATGATCCGCTCTTGTCTTGGAAAACACTGTCAGGTCATCAAGATAGATGACAATACACTTCCCTTTTAAGCTTCCAAAAGCCAGATCCATAGCTCTCTGGAAAGTGGCACCAGCATTAATAAGCCCAAAAGGCATTCTCTTGTAAGCAAAGGTGCCCCAAGGAGTAGTGAAAGCTGTTTTATGTTGATCTACAGTATCAACCTCTACCTGATTGTATCCAGAAAATCCATCAAGCATAGATAACATTTCAGAGCCTGTTACTGCTTGCAATACTTGATCCATCATGGGCAAAGGATAATTATCTTTCAGAGAAGCCTGATTCAGGTTCCTGAAATCAACACAGATGCGGATCTCACCATTTTTCTTCCTGACAGGCACAATATTTGCAATCCATGTTGAATGGTGAATGGGAAAAATAATTTTAGCCTTCAACAACTTCTGTATCTCCTGAAAGATGGTGTCAGCTACTTTGGGGTTGTATTGTCTCTGTTTCTGCTTGAAAGGCTTAATTCCAGGCTTGAGGGGAATAGAGTGCTGCATATCTTTTGGTTTGAAAGCTTTCAAATCTTCATAAGAGTAAGCGAGAACATCTTTATACCTTTTTAGAAGATCAATTGCTTTTCTCCTCTCATCTGCTGTGCAACATTTTCCAATGTTCACGAGCTTAGGGTCAGTAGAACTCCCAATATCAATCTTATCATACTCAGCTGATTGCTGAGGCCCAGAAGAAGCTCTAGATTTCACATACCTGTCATGCTTATCAAATAGTTCCTCCAAACTCACCAACCCTTTAGGAATCTTGTTTCCTTTGAGATTGATGCATCCATCTTGATCTGTTTCTTCTCCTTGGGTGACAGCTTTGTCAAAGGGCACACTCTCACGAGGTAGGTTGTCACTTCCCTCAAAATACAGCTGTTCGAAATTACCCTTGAGTTCCAGGAAGGAAAGCAAATGTTGATCATTATTGAAGACTTGCCAGTTATTGGCATTATCAGGTACACTAGGCCGATGGACCATCTCAATGGTGAACTTATCCTGAGAAAAGTCAGGATGAGGAATCAGTAGTGATCCTGAGACTGCCAACGAATCAGCCCTGCTGTTCTTTTCCCTAGGTACTGCTTCAATAGAGAAAGCATCAAGGAACTCAATAGAATCCCAAACCTGATTCCGGTAATGCCTTAACCTTCCATTTTTTACTTGAAAAAGGTTTCTGACCTGCTTTACAATCAACTCTGCGTCACCACGAGCCAGAAGATTCTTTATACCTTGTTCTTTGGCCACCTGCAATCTGAGAATGAGAGCCTCGTATTCTGCTGTGTTATTAGTATTCTCGAACTGCAACTTAAATGAAAAAGGATGAAGGACACCTTCTGGTGACACCAGTAGAACACCAGCTCCAGAACCAGCTGAGGAACAACTTCCATCAAACTCTAAAATCCAAATACCATTAGGATCTTTAGGTGACATCTTTGGGGGGTTGGATTTCATCAGGGGACATAATCATGTAGTTGCCATGACCCATATCCTCATAGAGTATTTGTGCTCTAGGATCATCCGTTTTCTGCACAATATACTCAGACTGCTTTTCAGGCAATAACTTCTTCATTTGTCCATTGACCGGCACGAGTGCATGCGACCAGTCCATTTGGATTTCCCCACCCACATCTTTGCAGAAGTTCCTACTTAGCAACATCCCGTATGAAGGAGGGATATCTGCTACTAGGATGGTAGCCAACACTTTCTTTTCAGGCAAGGCAGCAAAAGCCACTTGCGCATCTTTAATTCTCCCGACCAGGGGCACTTCTTTACTTTCCATGGAGTAACAGGATCCATAAGTGCGAGTGAGGGTCAGGCCTAAAGCATGAGCTACTTTAGCAGGCATTACGTTATCTGAAGCTCCTGAGTCTATGACACAATTACTGAGCCTATGGCCAGCTATTAGGAGTGTTACATAAAATGGTTTAATTTTGTCACCAGGCGAGGTGACAGCAGCTACCAGACTGGGCTGTGGTGCAGAAGGAGGAGTAGGTAGAAGGCCTTTAGAAGTGGTCTTAGAGTTGGAATTGACAAAGTGGATCATTTTGGCAAAGGCTTTGGGATGGGTTTGATAGTACTCAGCTTCTGAGATTTGGACCTTGGTCTTTTTCAGGTGATCAACAATATCAAAGGATCCAGAAGTGGACGGGCCATCATCATGTGGAATTCTAGGCTTATCAACTTTAGGAGAAAAAGAAGAAGCAACTTTGGTAGCAGGATTGATAGGACTCACCTTTGGTGCAGACAAAGTAGGGATAGGAGATCCTCTTTTTGCAATAACAGGGATAGTTGCCGACTGCTCCTTAGATTTCTTTATGGGCTGTGTCACCTTCTCCCTCTGCTTTGTCTGTTCTCGAGTCATGACAGCAAATGATTCGCTGTTCATGTCTACTACCACTTCATCATAATCTTCTCCATCATTAATGCCCTCAGTGGTAAAGAAATTCACTCGAGATCCCTCAAGTTCTTCTGCCTCATCATCAAATTCTTCCACAAACTCTTCGCAAGCTTCATTATCCTCATCATCATCTGGCTCTTCAACTTCACAGGTTGCATTCACAGGAACCCTAACAGGAGGTCCTTCAAGTGCTAGTCTTGTTTGAGAAGCAGGCAAACGATTCCTGGGCTGGAAATTTCTTCTTGGAACATCTGCATAAGGGGCATGCTGAGCCAATTGTTTCTTTATAGCAATAAGATCATTCGCAAGTTTCTGAACTAATGGATCAGTGTTAGGTCCAGGGGTGGAAGAGGAAGAAGCAGCAGACTTAGATTTGGGAGGGTCTCTTCTCAACTTCCCTGACATGATCAAGTCATCTTCGACACTAACAGCCAGTTCTTGATCTAGAGCTAACGTTGCGAGATTAGCCCTTCTTAGTGCATAACTAACTTTAGGTGATTGGGCATTTAGAAAGAAACATTTTTGAATCCGATCAACAGGGTCGAGTGTTTGTTGGAATTTTATTTATCAACCTGTTGAACCGAGCCACAAACTCTCTCATGGGTTCTTGTGAATCTTTCTTTATCTGAGAAATTTGGGCAAGCAAAGCATGCACATCTTCTGCCGGCTTGAAACGATTCTCGAACTGGGTTCTCATGGTGTCCCAGTCGGTTATAGCACCAGCCGGAAGGTGAAAGAACCAATCAGCAGCATTTTCTTGTAAAGTCTCCACGAACAGTCTTACGGAGACGTCTTCATGTTCAACTCCCAAAACTCCACATGCAACTATGAAGGCTGCAATATGTTCATCAGGATGTACCTTGCCATCACCTTTGAATTTTGGGAAGTTCTTCCGGTTACCTCTGGGTAACTCATGCAAAGGCTGAGTAAGGGCCAGGGGCCCGACACGTTGACCCCATGGCAATGGTGCCGCCATTCTTGGAAAAATGGCTTGGAGAGGAACTTTAACACCAGCGAGGATCAAAGCTCGTAGATTGGGACTAGCAGGCTCTGAAGGAATACCACCCGTAGGACTTCTATCTTGAACAGGTGGAGTGCTCGTCGAACGAGTTCTTCTATTTCTTGTTGAAGGGAAAGGAAAACCCTGCTGCTCCAAAAGCTGAAACTGAGAGTCTTCAATACCAAGGGTCCTTCTCCCTCGAGTAAAACGCGGAGTCGCCAGATCAAAAGATGATCAAAAATTACAGAACTGGAAAGTGATTTTCCCCAGCGGAGTCGCCAAAAACTGTTGGTCGTCAAATAGGAATTTTAAGAAGAGCAACAGTCAGGGGACAAGAAGTCCCTCCTCTTTAATGGGAGAGGTTCCCTTATTCAGAAACGAACTTATTTACAAATATACAAAACATGATTTTATGGTTGAACTTGGATATTACGAAAGTGTTTTCCACAAGGATCATCAGTTACAAAAGGACTGAGGAAAGGGAATATGAGGATGAGCAGAAGAGCAACATGCAGAATTATAGATAGCAGAATAATCCTTTATGTATACGAAGTTGCAGTGAATTTAAAACAAGATCGTTTGCATTGGATGAACAAGATGAGATTACCAGACACAAAGTTCTGTAAATAACCTTCTTCAGATTCATTAATCAAGGACACAAAGTTCCTTCTTGGTTATACAAGATCACTATACTCGCAATATTTGAAAATATGCAATCAGTGAGACTAACGAACTAGAAACAAATGATCTTCACAAAATTAAAAGAAAACACAGAGATAACAGAGATTAGATAGACAATGAATGGAAAGCCCTTTTGTATTGATTTCTTTCTGATCTATTTACACTTTCAGAAAATATGCCAAGTTCTTCCTCCTTTTTGGAATGGCGTGGAAAGGCCATTATATAGCTTACAAATCAGTTATTCTTTGTAACCGCTTCTTTAACCGAGAATAGTTAAGGACTGCCAATCGTAACGCCTTAACTTCTTACAAAGAAAATGGAAAAAGAAAGGGAAGAAGAGAAAAGAACAAGGAGAAGAAGACAGGTGGCCAGTCACTGAGAGGGACCCACTGACTTCAGAATCTGCTGCCTGAACTTCTTTAACGCCTCAGCTATGTCTCTGCCACGAGGGACTGACGTGTTGGTCGTAGACTGAGTCCAAAATCCAAGACACTTCTCCATCTCATTATCAAACTCGACATGAGTATGATAATCTTTGTTTGCTTCTTCAATGGCAGATTGAAGAGAGCAAATCTCCTTCATTTTCTCCTTGGAGATGGAACTTTCCTTGAATAGGTTATCTTTGACAAAAGCTCTGAATTGAGCTTTGATTTCTTGCAAGGAAAGGGAAGTACCAGAAGTCTCATCCTGAAGATGACAGTGTATATCTTTGAAAGCAGAGACCACCAGTGTCTTGAAAGCTTCACCCTTCTGCCAACTGTTCTTCAGTTCTCCCAAAGCCTCCTCCAGGACTTTGATCTTCCACTCCACACTGTAGACCCAGGACTTCGACAGATTATCCTTTGCATCATCAAAGACTTTACTCGCCAACAGAACGTTCTCATCTGCTTGTCCCATGAGTCGGAGGTCTACTATGCAACTGCTCCAGAGTTTGAGCTCTTTATCCATGATAGTGATAGTGGAGGAGAGCTTCAGTTGTACATTGCTCACCTTTTCGTGGAGTTTGAAAGCTTCATCGATGAAGTTTAATCCAGCAACAAGCATGTCATCCACCATGGCTTCCATAGCTCTGCCATAGACAGAATACTTGTGCATATCTTTGATGCTCTGCACTTCATCTTGGCTTAGAATTACAGGAGGTGGGAGAGTAGTCAATGGGGTAGGGTCCAAAACTTTGTCCTTAGACAAAAGAGACTTGATGAAACCTGTGAGAACTTGGGCTTGTTCTTCCAACTGTTCAATAGTTTGTTGCCCTTTCTCTACCCTTCCAATGACTCTTGTGACTGTTTCCTGAAGGTTTTGAATTTCACCTTCAGGAGTAGACTCCCCCATTGGGATTCTTGAAAGCTCCAAGTCAGATGCCAGCAAGTCTGATTCTGATTTGTCTACTGTAGGCTTGGCAATCTCCAGGAATTGCTGACCTTGAGCATCTGACACTATTCTGGAGGTAGTCCTGGCTTTCTTGGCACGAGAAGGAGTGGTGCCCAACAAGGCTGCAACAGCATCAAAATTTGGTCCCGAGCTCCGAGAGGAAAGTTTTCTCTTCCTTTTGTCAACCAAAGGTTGCACCAACGCAAAAGAGGAAGAGGAATCAACAGGAGGGGCAAGGGGACCGAGAGACAGAGAGCTCATGACGCTCAAGGTCTGCGCAGCTGTTGATTCGAGTTGAGAAGTGAGTGGGGAAATTGGGAAAATTGCGACAGAAGACTCAATGTCACTTGAAAGCTCAGTGCTCTGGATTTCTTTGTCTTTATCAGCTGGATCTTTAGGAGCATTTGAAAGAGTTGGTACTTCGCTTTCTTCACTTTCACTGAGAGCAATGATGTTCTCTCTGTCCCATAGGCAACTCTACCTGCTTTCTTTGAGGATCACTTTCCATAGGCTCCTTCTTAACCTCCTTGAGCTTCTTCTGGTACACTTGAGTGGATAGAGAATGAGTAGAAGCTGCAGGTCCTTGTATTGATGAGGCAGGAGGGGTCTTCACTGGTGTTTCTGACCTTGGAATAGATGCTTCTCTTCTTGGTGTCGACAGCATCTTTAGAAGAAGATTCTCCTGAATGCCTCCTAAATTCTCGAACCATCCTATCAAACCAGACCTTAGTCCTGACTAAGACTGGAGCAAGGATCTCAGCCAGATCGTCCCTCTCTTTCCTGTTCCAATCCAGGTCCTCCAAAGGGGTGTGCTTAATCACATTTTCATACTCATACGAGTATAGATCAGAATTTTCATCCTGGAGACCTTTAGGAACTTGGTACAGACCGAGTTCTTGGATCAATTACAGGGAGAACCTGCCACAATGCCTTCTCCTGGCTTCAAAATCATCTGCACAGTCAGCCCAGTAGTCTTCTGCATCAGCCCTGTGATGGTAGATTATCTTGATGTTCTGTTCAATAAACTTCTTTAGGTCAAAAGTAGGTTCCTTGGCTTGAAGAAGTGAACGGTGATAGGAACAAGGGCTCTCTCTATATTCTGATGCGTCCAGGGCTATTTTGCAAGTGTAGTTTCCCAGAGAGATGGGAAAGTGCAAGCCAGAAATCTTCTTATCTCTGCAAGTCCTGTGCAACTTTTCTAGTTGCCTACATATTTCTATCAAGGCCATTTTATCATTGCAGAACATGGGAAGCCGCAGAGGAGTGCTCTCATAGCCAGCAAGCCTGATATAAGAAAATTTCCTGAATTGGATGAAATAAGCACCATATTGCGATATCAGGTTCATGGCTTCATCTGAAAAACCTTCTAGCAGTATCACCTTCGAGAAGTCTAACCACGTACATGGTGAAAGCATCATTGACCCTTCTGAAATTACGGTTGCTGGTCTCTAGGGTGAACTGCGGGTAGTAAGCATATACTGGATCATCTTTGTGTGCATCTATATAAGAAAAACCGAACCACTGCCTTGATGCTGCCAGAGTATACATTAGATACGAAGTCATGTAGAACTTCTTCGTTTGCTACACATTGGAACAGCTGCTCCACCAAATTCATGCTTATGATTTCTGCCCAATTTATGTTTTGCGTTCCTTCGCACACCATGCTGATGAGCGGGCACATCCAGAAGTGAAATTTGTTGGTAGAGGGAAAACCCATAACCCGAGCCAGCAAGATTATGAAGTCTGACAACTCTTCATTGAAATCTGCTCGGAAGAGGGTTTTGGTCAGACGGGAAGCTCCTTTCTTAGGGTTCTTCAGCCAGGACTTCGCCACTCGTGCCTTATATTTGTCACTGTCTTGGTCAAATAGGGTCTGTGCTTGATCTCGGGAAACACCTATGGCGTTGTCCATCTCTGGAATTCTCAGAGCAGTGGTAATGGCTGCAGAATCCAATTTGGCAATGAGTTTCCCATGTATATTAGTCAATTCACTCGAAACGGGGTCGAAGTGAGCTCTGCATGAAAGCACGGTATCAGCACACTGTACTGAGATTGGGAAACCTCCAGCAAAAGCCAAACCACTATCGTGAATCATCTGCGCCATTGGCGTAGGGTTTGCGTCTGCCATTCTTGCCCAAAAATCACCGAAGTCAAGATGACGAGCTTCGCTGTCCCCAATATTACAAACGACAGACTCAAGTGGAGAAATTTGTTCCTGTCCCTGGAATTTGATCTTCATATTGATAGTCTCTGAGGGGTAACCTAGACTCTGGAAGGAATTACAGAGGGAGTGGAACGCGCGCAAGTTTGTAAATTGCAAGATTTCCGAGCAAAAGATAGCAATGGAAGTAGTGTGAAAAATGCAAAGGGGAAATGCTCGTTAAATAGCCATTTAGGAGAGAGAAAGACCATGAATGCGCATTTAATACATAACCACCAATTTGAATAAGCATGATAATCAGGTAGAGCGGGAAAAAATAGCACGAATGACACTTGGTACGCTTGGGACATGTGAGACGCGAATGCGTGAAACATGTGGCTCGGCCGATTCGGGTGAAACAAGGAGAAGACGCACGAATGCATTTTGGGACATTTGGAAAAAAGAAAGTGCGAAGGATGCGGTTCGGGTGTTTCGTGCCAAAAATAGAACAAGAGGCCCGTTGGGACTTGGGACGTTTAGGAAGAAAAGTTCCCGAAGTACACGACTCGGCCGGTTCTGGGCGAAAATGGAACAACTTGCAGTTTTTGATTTGGGACGTTTGGAACAAGAAAGTGTGAAGTACGCGGTTCGGGTGTTTCGGCCGAAATTGGAACATCTCGCACAAAAAGTTTTGGGACACTTGGGACAAAAAGTTCTGACGGGCCCGAAAATGGAACAACTTCGGGGATTTCAGCCGATCGGGGAACAGAATGCACTTTCATACTTGGGACAGACGGGACAAAAATGTCCGACAGGCCCGAAATACATACAAAATGACCCAAAACACAGATTTTCTCAATTTTCACGGCTTAGGCACTTTAGAGAAAACACTCATAACTCAAAATTTTGAAATTTTACTTTTATCAGAGCAGGGAGTTTTTAGTGGACAACAGGTTATAAAATGGCCCCCCTTTTTAGATAAAGATCCTTGTGTGAGAAATGTTTGTAAATGGTATGTCTTTACAATGACCCTTGTTTCCTGATTTAACATGTAATGTCTCAAATTTTTTGTTGTAAAAATTATGGCAAGGCATTCTATTTCTTCCTGTGTGTAACATGTTTCTTAATCAAGCAACGTTCGGCTAATGAAATAGATCGCGCGTTCTCATTTGTCATTGTCTTCTTGAGCTAGCATGCAGGCCAGCGAGACATGAGTGGCTTGTGAGTATAGGATCAAAGGGTGGTCTAGCTTGGGAGGCATTAGCGTGGATGGTGACAACAAGAAGCATTTAACTGCTTCGAAGGCCTTGTTACATTCTTCAGTCCAATCGACGCTATAATCTTTCTTGAGTAGACTTTTGATTGGGTGAATGGAAAATCTTAAATCTGGGATGAACCTTTAGATTACACTGAGTTTCCCAAGAAATTACCTGATTCTAGACTCATCTAATGGTGGGATCATTTTGAGAACAGCTCGTATTTTGGCTGGATCAACATCAATCCCTCGTGAAGATATAATGTATCCCAGAAGTTTACCTCCTGTCACACCAAACACCCACTTCTCTAGATTTAATGTGACGCCATACTCGATTAGTCATGAGAGGATGATACATAGCACTTCTGGATGATCACAGTGTTTCTTGGTTGTGGCCAACAAGTCATCCACATAGGATTCCACAATTTTATGGATAAGATTGTGGAATATATAAGTCATTTCCCGCTGATACGTAGCACTGGCATTCTTAAGACCAAATGGCATGACAACGTAACAATAAGCTCCCCAAGGAGTTATGAATGTGGTTTTGGCTTGATCCTGCTCTGATATTTTAATCTGATTGTACCCTGAGAATTCATCCATGAGGGACAATAGTTCAAATCCAGCTGTTACATCAACGATAATGTCAATGGATGATAATGGGAAATCATCCTTGGGACAAGCTTTTTTAATATCCTGAAAATCTATGCAAATGCATATTTTCCCATTCTTTTTTAGGACGGGAATGATATTAGATACCCATTGCGAATAGCCAATGGGCTTGATGAATCCTA
Source organism: Taxus chinensis (assembly GCA_019776745.2). Lineage (NCBI taxonomy): Eukaryota > Viridiplantae > Streptophyta > Pinopsida > Cupressales > Taxaceae > Taxus > Taxus chinensis. The sequence goes on along the minus strand of CM034152.1, from coordinate 733,056,589 downwards.
CTTGGAGAAGTTTTATTACTTCCTCTTTTACCATGAGAGCCACTTTTGGCTTCATTGGTCTTGAATTTTGTTTAATTGGCTTCACATATGGTTTAGTGACAATATTATGCACCATGACTTATGGTGCGATGCCCATCATTTATTTATAGTTAAATACAAAAGCCTTTTGATGTTCTTTAAGGATTCGGGTGTGTATTTCTATCTCCTCTAGAGTTAACGAGGATCCCAACTTCAAAATTCTTGGTTCTTCCTTCGTTCCAATGTTTATGTCAATGGTTTCTTCTATCAAAGAAGTGTTACCTTCTTAAAATTCAGGTGGGGCTGGAGGTAATTCCAAGCTTTCTCCATTTTCTATCTCGTAGATATCAAGATCTTTCTATAGAGGATAATTTACTGTGGGATTTCCAAAGTAGGAAGAGGAATGAGGTATTAGGGAAAGATCAACTATACGGTAAGCAAGTTGTAGTTCTGCATAGGTGTTCAGATATTTGAGAGTGACTCTATCATCATCAAAGTGACCTATGATAGAAAAATCATCCTCAGCTTCTCCATGAGCTAGGAGTGAGTTTGTTGGTATTTTACGCACTAATGGTTATGTATGAAGTCATACCCTGAAATTTGTATCCTCCAACTCGTTGTTTGGGGTGAAACGGGAAGCTGAGGTTGCTATTGAGTCTGCAAGAAGGTTTTGTTCTCATGGGATTGCTTCAATTGATATGAAGTTAAATCCCTTACTTAGATCTAATATTGTTGTTTTATAGAGCTGCAAGTGCTCAGCTCTAGTTTCATATACCTCAGAGACTTGGTTTGCATCTAGCTGTGAGTCTCCTAGAACTCTAATTTCATTGACACCCATTCTTTTGGCTAGAATGAGGCCAAGGAGGAGAGCTTCATACTCAACCTCATTGTTTTTACATTCAAATTTTAATTTAAAGGAAAAAGGTAGGATCTTTCCCTCAGGTGAGGTAAAGATCACTCTCACCCCATCTCCAAAATGACATCTAGCTCCATCGAAGTGGAGAGTCCAATACTTGTTTGGAAAAATTGACATTGGGATATTTGTCGTATCCATTTATTTTTCTTCGGTTACTTCTACCATAAGGACTTCATCTGATGGAAGAGAAGAAATTCCCAGGGTGTGTCCCATACCCATGGAATCAAATGGTAAGAGAATAGGTAAGTCTTTCTCCAACAACTTGACAATTTTTATGGTGGTCCCTAGTGATACTGCTTTTATAGCATTGGTCTCACTTTTGGGTATTGGAACGTCCTCAGCTGGATTTGAAATTTCCAACTCAGTGGTGGGTATCAGCTTTTATTTTGGTTGTGAATTAGTTGGTTTGACAAGCTGATTTTTTGGGATTTCAAACTCGGAGTGAACACCTGGTCTTTTCTTCAAATCAGCTAGGTGTATATCGAAGGGTTTTGGGTCACCTTGTGCCAGTGTGAATATTTTTCCTAAGTGTAGAAATCTTATTTCTTGGAATAATGTGGAAGGGATTGCCTTCATACAGTGTATCCATGGCCGAACAAGGATCATATTATAATTGGTTTCCCGATCTATAATATAAAACTTGATGAGGATCGTCTTTGGTCCTAAAGTGACTAGTAAAATTATGGTTCCAATCGAAGTAGCTTTGAGGTTATCATAACCTCTTAGCGTATTTCGCATCATGGAACAATTTGTTTCTCCATATCCTAGCTTTTGAAGAAAAGTGAAGGGGACTATGTTGACTACTGCCCCATCGTCGACCATTCTACATTTAACATAATTATTGTAGACCCAAACTTGTAGATGTAAATTTGGGTCACCTCTTCGTGTAATTTCAGCATCTATTAGCATTTTGCTTATATTGAATATAAATTTAGTTTCCCTATCTATCTGCCCCAGAGGATAAATGTCAAAATCCACATGGTTTACTTTTGTTTCTGGAGGAGGAGTGATGTTGATTAAATGGCCAAGGACTAACACTTCTAAGTGGGAAGCCCTATGGGCAGGAGAGTTCTTTAACAAATCCAAGAAGGAGATGTGCGAGAAGGTATTGGTTAAATCATTGATTAGATCATATGTGCCTATAGGTTTTAGCAATGTTTGTTTAGTGTTGTCTGGCTCTAATGAATAACTTGGAGTCAGTTGAGAAGAATAATTTCGTGTTCTTGTTATGGTTTCTACAGGTAGCTCAGTGTCTAACTCCACTAAACCAACTATCCTAGTTTGAGGTCGAGTTCCTAATTGGGGTACGACTAGTGGATTTAATGAAGTTGAAGCTTCATGATCATTGTTTCCTATCATGACACCCTTATTTGTTCCATTAGGATCTAACCTCCTGTTGTTGTTAGAATGATTTGGGAGTGGGTCATTAAAGATCGTGAGGGATGAATTTTGAGGGGAAATTTCCCCTGCATAAGCGTTCGGTGTGTGTACTATAGAATTTGCTAAAAACATATCTATAAAGAGTTGTTTTCGATCTTCTGGAAAATGTTGCATGAATTTATTATATTCATGACAAGTCTTAGTATCGTGGCCTTGAATCTTGTGGAAGCCATAATATAGATTGGGATTGTAATTTTGAGGCTATTGATTTAAAACCTGTTGTGGCCAGAAATTCTGATAAGGTTGTTAGTTTTTAGAGTTAAAATTTTGAGGCTGTTGCCTTTGGTTTTGACTCTGATATCCGGTTGGGTTTTGATTTGGACTTTACGTCTAGACTTGTCATAGTTGTTTTTGTTGCCATGGTGGATGATTAAAATCCACCACATTGATTGTTGGGGTAAAATTATTATTTCACTAATTATTAACAAGTGGCGAAATGTTTACAACATTTTCCTTTTAGCTTTGTCAGTTACTCCATCTATTGTAACCCTGCGGTTCATGTTAAGGATCTTAGGTCCTTGATTAGTGTTCTCGGTATTAGGATAGGCTACAGTTTTTTTATTGGGAGTGGTTAATTTCCTGTTTGTCCCATATGTCTTACAACCACTATTAATTGCTGCTTGGTCGATTCGGAGAGCACTCTTGAAGTACTTCATTGTAAGTTCTTAGTGGGAACTTCTAGACTTTTTCTTTTATCTCTCTATTGAGTGAATTAAGGAATAAATCTCATAGTTCCATTTGATCCATATTTGGAGAACTCACTAATGAGTAGAGAACCGTACGCCATATTTAGATAAAATGAGCAGTGGACTCATTATGTTCTTGTTTGATATGCAAGAACTCCCTGATTCCTATTCTTAACAATTTGTTCATGTTGAAATCTTTGATGAATTCTGACATGAGTTGTTTAAATGAGTGTATCGAGGCTTCAGGTATTCTGTAATACCAATCAAGGGCAATACCTTTCTAAGGTTTTAGGGAATATTTTAGTGACAACCCCATCCCAAGGGAGTAACTCTCATATGGCTATGGCATAAGCCTTAATGTGTGTGTTCAGGTCCCACTTTCCCCTTTGTATTTGGGAAAATTAGGAAGAGGTCTTAGAAACATAACGCTTCATATGGTGAATTATAAGGGTTCTTTTAAACATACTGAATAAGTCCCTATTGCATAGGCCTCAACCATCGATGGGGATTGTTGAGGGGGTTGAGGTGGAATGGGTTGTTTATATGGCATAGCATATGAATTTGTAGGGACATAAGGGAATTCATGTGGTTGAATGAACATCCTGGGAGAAGAGAACATGTCTCCTTGTGGTGATTTTGAATAAATGTTTTAAATAAGGAGGAGCTTTATTGTGGTACAGGTTGTTTTGTGCCAAGCCGGGAGGTGTCATGTTTTCAACTGGAGCGGTGTTTGAAAACACGGTCCTAATTAATGTTTATTGTGGGTAACTATAAGGATTTTGAGGAGGCATGCCTAACGTGCCTATTCTTGTAAGGAGGTTGACCTGACTGAGGATGATGCAAAGGGTTAGGAATCCCTGCTTTCCCAAAATATGAATTTTGGTTTTCTTGAGCAAGCTCCAACCCTCTAACCTTCTCAACTAAGGCTAAAATGACCTCCATTGGCGAAGATGCAGGGCTTTGTCTTAGGGGTTTTTGTTGTATACCTTAAGGTTGTAAAGGGGTATGATACCTTGCTACGAATTGATCGTTACCCTGCTAAGCTTCATCTGAGGGTATTTCCCATAGGTGGATTTATGGGGTGTTTTCCTGGAATAGGGCATTAGACTATCTTTGTAAACTTCCCTATGGGTGGATACATATTTTGGAAGTGTTGTTCACTTTTAACAAAGTGTGCTAAGTACTCCTCATCTAAAAAGGGGAGTGGGTCTGACTATCTACTAATCTGTGGTTTGAAAAAGACTTGAGGAGATGAAATCGGATTCTCCCGTAAATGTCATATTGTTAGAGATTGATGGATCTGGCTGTTGTTTTTGTGCAAACTGATCAAATTCCTCGATTCAGAATAAAGAACTAGAGCTAGTCCTGTGAGGGGGAGTTTGAGATGACAAGTAATTACATCAAATAGTTCTCAGCCCATGCAGAAAGGCGATGGTGATGGTTTTCTGTTTGTTTGACCATAGTCTTGCTTCGAGACCTGAGGGAGGTCTTCCATATGCATCATATCTTGACATATTCAGGGGGTATATGAATACCCACAGAATAATGGGAAAGAGCGAAGGTGGATGGAAAAAATGAAAATAGAAAGAGGAATATGGGTTTGTTTCACGTCGGGTTCACCAATTTTGTTGGTGACGCTGATGTGAAGGCTAAAAGGGTGGAAAAGATGAAAAGTATATTAATTGAAGAAAAAGTAGAAATATGACTCTGAATCAGAAGGTTGCATGTTTGAGTCACGTCGGGTTCACCAATTTTGTACCATGGAAAAGTTACATGTGATCATGGGAATCTACAAGAACCTTTTCCTCGTACCCGACCTCCCAAGGTTGTGCCGATCCAGTCTGGTGAATTTTGAAGGTGAATGGATATGGATAAGCTAATCAGGTAATTTTAAATCCTTAACGTACACAATAATGGAATCTACGAATATAAGGTGAAGAAGGCCATCTTAACCTGGATTGGTGTAATGGATCGTTTAGATATAATGGCTACTTCGGAAGGCTCCAATCGATGTCGAGCTTTGCCGAGATCCTATTTATTGGTTTTTGGATACATGGGAAGTGACCTATGGGAGCTTTGTATGTATCTGCAGAAAAGGTCATAAAAGTGGTGATGGATGATTTAGTGGATTTATAGTTTACTATGGGTGGTTTTTTAATCTAGCCTAAAAAATATTAGATTGATTTGCTTTTATGTTTAATACCAAAAACTATGCTATAGTATCTGGTGAGAGTGGTGAAGATCTAGACACCATCGTTCACAAGCCGGATGTCAATACTTGACTAATTTGTAGGCCCATTGGGTTTTGGGACTTAGGGATCACAACTGTGAGTTCATGGTTATTGTGGACCTGTTATGGTCATGTGAAGAATCAATTCCTTCTCCCAATTATCTAGTAATCGTATGCCTTTTCATCTTCTATATTTAGAACTAGAAGTTGTATGATTTTCTCGGAAGTACCTAATAGATGTTTTGGAAACTTAGATATGTAAGCTAGTGTCTATGTCAATGAGGAGGTCTTCTGTATTAGGCTATGGAACTAAAGGATCGCAACCAAATGCTTGTTCTCATTTGAATCCTTGTACGGTCATTTAGATGTTTTATCAAGGCAATCTATAATTAGGATGATTTGACCAGAATGTTGTAAGCTTTGTCATCTTCAATATTTAATCCTCTCAATTGTTCACTAATTGCTCTATAGGTTTGTCATTGCTCGTAGGTTTTTCATTGCTCGAAATACCAGTAACCTAAGTTCCTGATCTATATCAGCTAATGTCATGGGTAAATTTGGTTGAGGTACTATGGGTTAAAATATATATTCTATAGGCTCTCTAGGTCATGTGATTGTCATACAAAGATGATTCAACTTTTAAATAACATTTAATAAACTGATTACAAAAAAGAGGTATTTAAACTATACAAGCATCCTCCTATTTTTTGTATTTTTTCAATGACGTATTTAAATGAAATTAAAGAGTAGCTACTCTAGTATATTTATAAAATGGACAACTAATCTAAAAATAAAATGAAAACAAACAATAGTAGCTTGGTATGGCTATTTTCCTGTGCAGTTGTGATTTTGTCCTAAATATCTAAGCAACTAAACATATTAATTTGAAAGGCTCTCAATCCTACCTTAGAAGTGAGGAACGAATCACAATTTCTCAGAAAATATCAATACCCATAGCTTCCCTGGTGATATCAGAGAGTGACAAGATTTTAACTAAAATGAAATAATTCACTACTCTATTTGATATGTTTGTAATTAGAACTTTGATAGCTCAAACCTTGGCATTTACAGAACAGTGGTAAATCTAGTTTGTGTATGATTTCATCCCCTCAGTGTGATCTCTTTATTCCTTCATGTTCTCGTGAATCTAGAAAGTGTGTATATGATAGTATTAATAGAAGATAACAATCAAACAATGGTAGCTTTGGATATAGATCAAATACAATGTGAGTAGGAGAGGGATAGCGCAAGTGAACAAAGCTTAACTATGAAATTCCTAGTGGGATTTATTGCGGGAATACAACACAAGTGTATCGAGAGCTTCAAAAACTATCCTTTTGACAAAACAAAAACCTGTAACTTTAATGGATTCTAGTCTAGAAATGAAACTATTCTATGCTTTAAACTGATTGTGTACTGGAGCAAAAATGGAATAAGAATTGAAATAAGAAGATTATATGAGCTCTAAAACACCAACAATGGAAGTAAAACATGAAATTGGTAGAATTCTAAACAAGAAATTGAAAGAATGAATAAGATAATTGAGAAGATGAGGGGCCACTTATTTGAAAACAAGCTGGATATTTATAACCAATGCCCATTTACCAGAGGGTAACTCCCATTTGAACTCTTTTACTATTAAACAAAGAAAAAACACTATTCACATGGAGAACCAAAAACACATTAATATAAGCCAAAGTTGTTGAGAGAAAGCATGGTAAACATTGCAGATTTACGTTTGACAAGTGATCGATCAAAGGAATCATGTTGGAGAATACAAACAAGGACCACCCGCCCTGAGGCAGGGCGGCAGTTACGGGACCACCACCCCTAGCTTGGATGGCGATCATGGGACCGCCGCCCATGTCAAGGTTGTGGTTTCTGTCACTAAAGGTCAAAAATGCAAGAAAAGGGGGGGAAAAGGGATAAAAAAAGGCATGCAGGGAACTTGGAGTGGGGCATGCGGGGTACTAAGCATATACATGGCACGAGCCTTCTCTAGATTCCGAACACCTTACAAGGAGACCTATATCATAATTGGGGCATGTGTAACAACGTTCCAGGTGGTGTAGTACCCTACAATTTCAGGTACGTATAGGTTCCTTTAGCAGTTCCATGCTGGTGATCTAATACAAGAAGGGTAGTATAAACTTTTCAGTGGCAATACATGTGTCCTAGGCCACCCATACATAGAGAATTTTTCTTCTTTGGCCACTATCTCTCAGATCGAAGCCCTTCATGAAGGAATGCTTATGGAGAGGCATATGTAACCAAATCAGGACAAATGACTTTGGGCTGGAATTTTGAGTAGTTTCAGTCCCAAGGGATCTGATCAGGAAAGGCCAAGCTAATAGATCTTGTTATCTCAAAGATGGTATGCTCTATCGATGCAACCCCAGATTTGCACATGCCAAATATGCCAAGAAATAATGTGGGATAAGTTGATGAAAGTGTACAAGGCACATAGAACAAGAATGTCATACTGGACATTTACATTGTTAGTAAGACCCTATCACACACTTGCAAAGGTACGTGTATTTTCCCAATATGCAAGAAGAAGTATCAAGCATTTATACGTAAGATTTACAACTTTGTAGGTACTAGCAAGCTTCTAAAACTAGGAGAGGAGGGTCACTGTATATGCAACTTTTCCCAGTCACCTACTTGTCCATGGGAGGACTCCCTCCTTCATACCACATTTTTGTAGGAGGATTACCTATGTCTAAACATTTCCATGATCTATCTATATTTTGTTGTTGATAGATTTAGTAAGATGTGTATTACCACATGGCATGTAATAAATATACAATAAAGATGCAGGATGATGTAGCAGTCATCTTTTCTTCTCACTAGATGTATGGAAAGTGCATTTTGGAAAATAAAAAGTCTAATTCTTTCTTACAGGGATTCCCAGATTCAGTATGGGGAATTTTTGGACTACTTTATGGGACAAGATAAGAATGTCCAAGTTACAGAGGAGCACATAATTTCCATCCACAGATAGATGGTTCAATACAGATAAGAAAGGTAAATCAGGCAATTCTGGACCTCACAATCAATGATCGGAGTAAGTATAAATTATAACTACATATCCAAGGGACTTGAAGATGAGTAACTTAGCCTACATTCAACCCCATTCTTAGTAACCGGGAAATACAGCATCCACTATGAAGTCACCATTTAGACAATCATGACTTATTGTATATCTACCTAGATCAAGTGAACCACTAGATGCCATCTAGTGAGTTCTGGTAGCAGGATGATTCAGGAGACACGAGACACATGATAGTGACCTAGAGTAAACAACTTCACTTCAATGAGGGATCACACCTTCGAAAAATCCATCTCAAATTCAAAAAATAACTAGAGGAATATTCATAGCACAAGTACAAAGGATAGGCAACGATTTCTTTTAAGCTTGAGTTCACACAATAAGCTACATGTATGGAGATAGTAGTATATGGCTTTGGGTTGAGCAAGGAGAGATTTTCAAGGTCAAGCCCGAAAACTCCTAGATCACTACGATATGGGCCCTTCACCATATTGATACTCAGGTTCCAGAAAGAAAATGCTGTTTCGGCTTGACTAAAAATGCCACCATTTATCGAAGATGGTACTTAAAATCCTAGTAAACTGTGACGAAAGTGCTACCTATATGAGCCATCCATACTTGATGAAGATGCACTTGTGGCTAAGAATTGCCACCTCTCCATTGAGGATTGTTGTCTTCAGACTCACTTGAGGTAACATAAAGGAGGAATTAGTGCTACAACAGAACTTTTTCGGTATAACATGAGTAGACAAGGATTGCCAGGTCTCCATAAGGAGTACATATAAGTGTCATCATTACACTAAAAGGAAAGACACTAAGGCAAGCCCAATGGTACTCAGAAGGAGTAAGTGGGGGAATCTCATGGTAAGCTTGATCTACTCCCCCACTAAGCTTTTGTGGTTAGATGAAACCAAGTCATCCTAAGTAGGGGAGGTGTGATCCATAGGGATCCAAAATTAATGCTACTTCATCAAAAAAGTGTGCATGAAGATTAGATAAAAATGATACACAAAGGTTCTGTCTTTTTAGTAACAGTGACCGCCACTCTGTGCATAACGGCAGTTACAAGAACCACCACCCAACTAGGACTAGTGGTCACATGGGACCACTAGTCTACTGCAAATGGAGTGGCGGTCCTGGAATTCTTTTGGATAGACAAATGAATAGCCCAAAATTTGGACGGTTGTTTATGTCTACTTCTCCTCCATGACCTTTCCACATTCTCCAGTGCATCGGAGAATGGTGTTGTTGAAAGGCAATAAATGCATACTATCATAGAAGAGAATAGGATCATCGAAGCATGACTGATGAAATTGGAGCAAGTTAGGTAGCATTCTCGGCAGAAGCAGTTTTGTAGAAGAAAGGATTTGTTGAGACAGAGAAAACACAGTATCTCTTGATGGATTAATGCCACAAGAAGCATGGTGAGATAGTGGAATCTACTTCTCTTTCATACTTCATTAGTAAATTTTGGTGCAAAGTTATTTTAAGCATTGGCACATATACCAAGTGGGATAGAAAGAAGTCGGATTTGACCTTCACGAATATGATCTTCATTCCTCCTACAGTGAAGAGTTTCCAGGATAAATATTGGTTGTTGTTCTATGGACCAGATTAAATTCCTTCACTTTCAGAGATGTTAAGTTGTTTGAGATTCTAAGCAAGAAGCATAATTCATTCACTGGAGTTATCTGATGAATCATTTTTCACCTAATAGAAAGTAGAACAGTAGAAGATATTTTTTTTCTAATGGATGATTCCAAAGTGATGAAGAGTTTACAAGATCATTCCTGCATCTTGTAGAACCACAACTCTTCATTTGAGTAGTCCAACTAGTCTATATCCCAAGTGATGTACAACGTCATCATACTAAGATGTACGATATTATATGTTCCATACATGTGATAGATTCTTGGACTGGAAACTCAAACACATTTCTATCCACCAACAGCATGAGAATGAAGTAAACTTTCTCATATCTACCACCAGTGGAGTACACCTGAATTCCAATGAATCATCTATATTTCAAGAGATCTACATGCCTCGTGATTTGAATCTTTGGTGGTAGTCATGCACGATGTACGTTGAGTATCAATGATATCATCTCTAGAATAAGGACTTTCCATTTCTCCACAATCTTGTTCATCCATTTTTAACTGGATCATCCTTGATTGGTGAAACCCTGCATCTGGTTGCAGATGGAGACTCCAGATCGAAGGTACATATGAAGATGTAACTATATTCAAGTATGGAAGAGATGAAGAGTAGCATTCGGGTACTATGACAATTTTACACGTATGAGGCATAGAATGTGATGAGTACATGGTCTCTCACAACTAATATCAAAATGATTAGGATGATCTTTGTACTCCTAGTTTATCGCAAAGTTTGCAAGTTAGAAAGTCCACTCAGATGCACATAGACATGTGCATCTCCCTCATGGAGTTTTTGGGCCTAGAAGAAATGATTCTACATGACTCAACCTAAGGGATATGGTTGTATTCATTTAAGAATCAATGGGATTGCAGCACCTTTGGCTTGAATATTTAAGAAATCCATATAATCCCAATGGTCTGCTTGAAGTACCATTGAAAGGGGGGAGATTGTGATTGTTACTGTCTATGTCGATGATTTAGTCTTCACTTCCCTTTACCAATGAGGATGATCAGTTGCAACAAATAAAGTATCTGTCACATGGTCATTAGACATGACAAATGTGAGCCTGATGCACTATTGTCTTGAATCATAAGTATTTCATCCAAGGGAATCATCATCATTTTTTTCTCAGTTGAATCATACCAACTAGCATTTTTCGAGAAATGTCATCAGTTGAGGATGATGGATTGCACGCCTAGGAAAATCACCTGTGGAGGAGGGGATGGTGCAGAAATGAAAGGCGAAATCCAGTCTATAGTGGTTACTGAGGAATCTCTATCAAGAGTTGAGTTAGGAGTTTACTTTACGTGGCCTAGCTACTAGACCAGATACCACCTTTGCAGTGAGTCATATGCTGTTCCCATTTTCTTATGTAACCTACTAATATTAGATAACAAGCATATTCCTACTGATTCCAGGTTCCTTGCACTTTCTAAACTTTCAACCAGGAGTGAAGCCTTTGAGACTAATATATTCGAATCCATTACCTTTGAAGAGCCAATGATAGGGATCACTGCCAAACTGAAGAGGAAGTGATAGGATCTCATTGCCTTTGAAGAGTGAGGACAATTTCTTGATGTAATGAAGGTAGCACTTAGTTCTTTCATAAAGCAATTGATTTGGGAAGCTTTTGAAGCCCCACGATGCTCACACTTGGTATACTCAACTGTATATGACCCATCCAAAGTAAAATTGGGTTCGTACATGTCACTTATGGAAGGAGAAAATCCTTTACTTACTTAAAGATAAGTGGCTAGATTGTAAAAATTTCTACCATGCATAGGTGGATCAGCCCTATTGCACTACCAGTCAAACTATTAATATTTTCAGAGATCCTAGATGAAGTGCATGACCTCCATGTGGATCTCATAATAAATTGACTCCAAAATTGATTTTTTAAATTCACCCAATAATCTTTAATCTGGTGGGACATGCCATATGACTCAGGGAGAGGAAAATTATCTATATCACTTCAGATATCAAACATCTTCCCTCAGGGTATATGATCTACAAAATCATAGCAAAGGCAAGGAAGTCATTCTAGGTGTGTAAAATGCACCAATGAATTTTATGCAGAGAATATCTGTGTGAAGGGATTTGGGGAACCTGAGATGTTCTTACTTTTTTCACCTGCATTCAAAGCTGTACCATTAATCATGAGCAAGTTGCTTGCATAGCTTGAACAACACGATTCATGTTGCTTGAGATACCCAATCCATAACCAATTCATGGAGCCAAGATATGAAACTAGATGACTTGGATGTAGGATAACCCTGCTGCCAAGGGAGTTAGTATGAAAATAGTTAAGACCCATACCTGTTGATCAAATTTGGCTCTCACTCTGTAAAGAAGAGGAAACCTGGGAAAGTGTGAAAAGGATATCAAAAAATCTAGTTATCTTTCACTTCACAAACATTGTGATTATACATCAAAAGACTCTCATGAGAATTATCTGGCTGCTCATACTTCAAGCTCCTAGTATATGGATACCAAAGGTTTCAAAATGCACAGAGCACTTCTATGAAATAGTTAGTTTCTTATGATCTTAAATCCTCTAAATATCCTCAACCTTTCAAAGGAAAGATATACCAGATTTATGAATTCATTCTGAAAACCTCTTGGAGACTGGAATTTCATCTAGTTAGCTACCTGTAATATTGATACAAGTTGTTTGGACTAATATAATATTCCCCAATCCATCCTCTTTTTATCCATCGATGATGGTGAGTATAAATAAGGTCATAAAGTCATGAAAGTATTTCATTTTTCCTCTCTAGATTACCCTATGCTCATTTTAGATGCTATCATATCTAATAAAAAGTTGTGCATGAATTCACTTAGAGAGTAGTGGAATGTGTGGATCGTATAGGATCTGTGGTGCTTCCTGTCCACCCTTTTCATTTCCCAGCATGAACCCTAGTGTGATCTAGTTTCCTAAAGGGAGGAACTCTTTCATTTTTGAGCACATTACCACCTAATGTAAAATTACTTCTTTAGTGACAACCTTCTTGTTACCCTCAGCTCATAATTTGCATCAAGTGAGATACAACTTCCTTGGGAGAGAGCAGGTCGCCTTAGAATTGATTTATCATCCCTCTTATGGTCCAGGTGGCTTATGACTCATAATGATGGGAGCATGACAACGCAAAATCTATAATTCCGAACTAACACTATATTTCCAGGTTCATGCACGAACCCCAAGTTTTTCATTGGAAGGAAGCAAGGTGAATCTTGAGATATCTCAATTGAACAGTAGATATTGGTGTAGAATACAAAAAGAATAAAAAATTCTTCTTGTCTAGATATTTGGATTCAACCATGCATGCAACATTGATGACAAAAACTCCACTTCAAGATTTGTATTCTTTTTGGGATCTAGATCGATATCATGGGGAAGCAAGAAACAACAAATTTTTTCTCTCTCTTCTACAAAATCTGAGTATCATACTGCAGATGAATCTTTCTATGAAGTTATATGGCTACGATGCATTCTTGAAGGACTTGGAATACCATAGGAAAACCTGACCACCTTGTATGTTGACAATGAAGGTGTTCTCAGACTTGTTCGCCATCTAATTTTTCATGAAATAACAAAGCATGTTGAGGTACTTGTACATTTCATACACAAGTATGTCTTGAAACACAATGTACATCTTCAGTTTTACCCAACAGATGAACAAAGAGCAGATATCTTCATAAAGTCATTTGCACATGAAAATTTTGAGTTGTTCAAAGAATTCCTCTCTTCATCCCTTGAGGCAATGCAAAATTAATTGGGGGAATGTTAGGGTAAACATATTTTACCTAAGGTTAATTTAGCATAGGAAAGTTAATTATTAAATTGTAGTAAGTTGTTATAAACCATATTTTAATTGTATTTGGGAATAGTATTCCCGTAGTATGTTGTTTTTCATTATTTGAGTTGTTATATGGTCCAAACAATATATTTGTGATTATATGTGCATGGGTATGTTTATTGTTGCATTGTTATAAAATATCATTTGTCTACACATGGCTGTTCAATTCCTATAAGAATTGTAGCACATTCATTGTAATGTTGATTTGGTCTATTATTAATAAAAGTATTAGGTTTTTGCCCTTGTTTGCTACTTTAAGAAACTAACTCCATAGTTGTAATAATGTGGCTGCAAATTATTACATTGGGTCAAATAAACACCTGATGTGTGTAAATGAGTAATATGTCTAAGAAAATTTTTCCATTTTCTGTATAAACACATTTCCCTCCATTGATATCTCTCCCATTCATACCTGTAGACCAGGACCCTAAGAAGATCTCTCCTCCATTAATGTGAGATATTTTTACTCTATCAAAGCATAATGGAAAGGATTTTTTTTGTACTCAAAATGCCATGCAGTCTCTATATACAAAGGAAATATGAACAAAAGTTAGATTTGGGGATGAGACATGGAAGCTCCAACTAGAAAGCACAGCTTGGGAAATTACTGCAATCCTTCTACCTCTGTCACTTTATTATACACTAATATTATACCATAATTTCCACGAGAAATTTCTGTGGGGAATTTTAGAAAAAAATGGGATCTACTAAAATAGCATAATATTTATGAGGGTATGATATTACGCTCAGCCATTGAAACAGAGGATGTAGAGGTATACATATTCCATTTCCTGGGAAAGAAGTCCCTCTGGTAATAGTTTAGATCAGTGGGTAAGTTACTCTCATTACTCCTAGAAAACATCATTGTTCATTGTAACTCGTGCTATCACTCAAAATTAGGGAAATATTCCTCTATATTTTATTTTTATTGGTAATTTATTACAAAACATTCTTACTGATGAATAAAACTAGTAATCGTATATGAATTGTACGATGAAAATGTTTAAGGGGATGGAGTGAAGAATAAATAAATAAGGAAGCGAAATAGAGGGAAATGATGAGGGGTGATCAAGATGGGGTTTGATGGAGGGGGAGGACATTTTTTTGCATTGTATCATCTCTATCTTACATGTATTATGCATGGCGGTGCAATATGTGTATAAAGAGGACAAATTAAAAAATGTGGAAGTTTGAAAAAGTTCCATGTTCTAGACGCAACTGAAATGCATGTATCACACATCGATGATTACAAATTGGTTTTATTGTAGGCAGTCAATTTGTACCCCGACAAATTGTCTCTTTCCACATGGAAAATTACAATTTTTATGTACATCGACATTCAAATTAATCTACACCATCAGTTTCATGTTGTATGTTAGACATATGAGGTTCTATTCTGATTTAGAAAATGCCTTTAGCATAAAACTAAAATTTAAGACCAGTCAAGCTCCCGCCAAAGTTTTAATGACCTTTATCACCCATGTGACTCCATCAAGTGACCTTTAGCTATCCCAACTAAACAATTGGACAACATGAAAGGATAACGATAAGTTTTTTTATTGAACTTGCTGAAGCGAAAGATTAATACTGAGACTCCATAAATTTTCATATGTCATCGAGTGTAAACTTTTATTTGATTTACCTTGATGGTATTTTTAAAATTACCACTTTGTTATATTCTACCACAATGTATTGGAATGTTTAGGAACACAGACGGATCCATCAATGGTCACCCAAATCAAATGCATTTGCATCTAAAATAACAAATGGATATTCGATCTACAAAGAAGGGTTTCATCATTAATAGTTATAACTAATTTGTAGTGGGTGGGGCTTGATATGTAATCCTCTAGCACAATGCTTCACCAACCAAGAAAACCATAAAGATCATTGATAATGGAGCTAGAGAAGTTGCATTTAAAGTTAAAATTTTTAGGTTAGTTTTCAATAAAAGTAAAAGAAACATTTTCATACTTGTTACATCTTTGAAGGAGATTTTTATATTTTTATGTATTTGACCACCAACTATAGTGATTATCATACATAGAAAAATTATGTATTTGGAGAAAAAGGTTTAATTACGGTGCATTGAATTAAACACTGGATTGATGCCTTGCAGGGTTAGATCACCTGATCCTTGTAGATATTTGTTATGTGAATGCCATCGACTTACGATTTTGTTGCATACTGTGGAAAGCCCAAGGTAGGGACTAGATCTCGAAAGTTGGATGTAGAAGGAGAAAAAAATATCTAAGCTCGTGCCATATCCAAAAAATGAAGAATCCATAGTTAGAAGAAGGGATGTAGTGATGACGACAATAGAAACATCAAAAAATTGAGGATCCCCAACACATTGTTACCGATGCATGACATATGGACAAAATATTGATGGTCTCATGCGGTTCTGTAGAGGAAGATGATGTACATCAAACTGTGGACCATGGATCATCATTTCGGATGTCAGAATCCTTCCATCCTAAACCTAGCTTGTGACCTCCTTCGGAATAATTAAACACCATACCACTAAAAGTTTAGTTAAACTTCAACGTGCATGAGGAAAAGTTTTCAGGATATTAAATTCTTTTTTTTTCTTTCAATAGTCAAAGAATTGATTAAATCATTTTTTTCCTAACATATTTTTATTCAAATACCGATGCGAGCGAGCCCCGCAATTATATCACATTAAACCACATATAAAAAATAAAACTAAGTTTATCACTTAAAAATATATTATTACCAAAAATTATCACAAGGGGAGAGGACCCATATGTGGTGCACCCTATCTTTGCACAGTCACCGCGCCACGTCACTGCCACCTGGACGAGTAAAAACACCACCAATGGATGCAGGACCAAATTCTTGACCTCCAGCATTGCACTGCCACCTCACTGCCACCTCAGCGCCACGTGGACGACCCGCGTCAGCGAAGATATCGAAAAAGTCGGATTAATTGCATGGGACCAAGTGTTGTCCACTCGCCGCGCCAGTTGTAGTCCGGGCTACCGCCATGCATTGAATGCTCACCCACCAGCCGTTAATGTGGGCGGGTAGGTTTATTGAGATGGTCACCGCCAAATCCTGAACCGCATTTCGTGGGAAATGGAGAGGGAGGTCGTTCGGTCTGGTTTTTTCGCCTGTTCTGTGGCAGAGCTCGAGCGACCATTTCGTGGTGTCTTGTAGACCGGTGGGTGCGTGCGTTTTCTCCACTCCTGATCGACTTCGTCCTCGGCATTGGCTCGGCCTGCTAAGAAGATGAGAAGAAAAGGCAGAGGTGAGAGCGTTCTCACTCAGGCGATGATCCTTAGTGTTTTTAAACACTGTACTACTATGGAAATTTTGCTTTACTACGTGCTGAAGTTTTACGATTTTGCTGTAACAATACGATTTTGCTTTGCATTATTTGTTCTTGTAACTTCTTTTGACATGATTGTACTGTGTTTTGTTACTTAAAATGCCTTTGCTTATAATTTAAGGACAGTGTTTTGGGTGCGTTTGGTTCAGAGTTTTCTTGCTCCTCCAAAATGTCTTTCTTTTTCGGCTTTTTTTTGTTTTTCTTCTGGTGCTTTTTGGCCTTGTGGGTGGTGACGTTAAACAGTGATAGAATAGTTGCTGCTGAAAGGATATGCATTATTGACAAAATTTCGGGACGGAGTGTTATGCTTGTACATGCCGATGAATAGTATATTGTTGTGGTTTCAATTGTTCCTCATTATTACTTTCCATGGATGGAGCTGGTTCTTAAATGAATTTGAACTGAAATTTTATATGTTGTTTGCTGTCCACTCAGTCAGGTCAATAAACCGTTTTCTCTTTCCGAGTTTTAATATTTATTTACATCCACAAGTCATTGTCTGGTTGAAATGGTGCTTTGAAGACAATCCATATGTTTTATATATTGTGATTTTTTTCCCCATAGCTTGGGTGTCTAAGAACTTCTTAAGATGGAGGGATTACAGATTCAGTGTTGTTTTCATTTTACTGTCCTTTCACCATCTAACAAGGAGCAAGCATAATCCGCTGATGCATTTATATAGTCTTATGAGTTCAGCAGATTTTGTTCAGTTAGTACTTTTAAGGGTAGATCAAACGGGGCTGAGTCTGATTTAAAATTGTCGTTTTGAACCAATTATGTGGTCCTGCAGCATGATTACTGATAAGATTTGCAAATAGTGGCTCTTTATATAAATGTCCTTGAGGTATGACGTTAGGGAAGACATTAATGAAGTGCCATTGAAGTATTAATTATTTTCTTATACCTAATAATACCCAGTTTTGAGCATGTTAATAATTGGATTTTACCAATTATTGATGTTTTTCTTTTGAATTGAAGAAATAATTGAGTTTTAAACCCTACATCCTCGTCTTGATTATCAGGATGATTTCAAATATCAATAGATTACCTTATTTTACTTTTCATGCAGTGTTCCTTTTATTAAGCTTCTTTTCTTTTTCGACATACAAATATCATGAGACAGGTATGAGCCTTTAGTGAAATTTGATGAATAAGGAATCATGTTCTTTGAACCATCTTTGACATGATCTATTCCTTATTTTGATGTAAGGTTGCCCACAAGTACGCTTACTGTGATAGATCCTTCCCTTATTTTTGTTTCTATATGATTAGAGGATTCGATCGCATGCTCTAATAATATTTCAAAGTTTGATTTATCTTTGAACTTACATTGAAATGATTTATCCGTTCTTTGATATGTGATTAGAGGGATTCGGCATTGAAATGATTTATCCATTCTTTGCTGTATGATTAGAGGGATTCGATCACAAGTCTCTAGTAATATTTTAAAGTTTGATCTATCTTTGAACTTACATTGAAATGATCAATCCGTTCTTTGATGTATGATTAGAGGGATATTAGTGATGTATAAAACACACCCATTTTTCGAAAGGGATGGTATTGCATAGGCATGGTATAAAACACACCCAATACTAACTAAGATATTGAACATGTGCCCGCAAACAATGCTTATTACCCCATATGATGATGGTAGTAATTTTTTTGAAAGTCTTGAGAAATGACTTGTTCAAGTGATTGTAATAGCTATGATGTGCATACAATGAAAATATTACTTAATGAGTAGTTCACTGTATAGACTTGGTTTTTGTACACTTGTATTTAAATTAATATATATTTTTTATTTCTATCAATGAATAAGAGAATATTGATTAATATAGACTTGGTTCTTAAGACTTGTTTGCATCTTTCAGATGACAATTACAAATGTTCTATTATTGTCTGATTCCAAAAGATCCACCAATCGAAATATTTCTGATTTCAATTATGTTCTATTATGTTCTATTATTGTCTGATTTCAATATTCTCTCCCTCGATCGAAATATTTAGCCCTTGCTAAATCTTTTTCAATCCTTATTTGTAACTAATCTTCTCTAACAAATCTCATTTCAATGTTCTTGGAACTCAAAAATTCTGATCAGATTGTTTCCTACACCAATTCCAATACTCTCTTTCGTTTCCAATGAGTCAGTAAATGTCTCTATTTTTTAGTATTTTGTTATTAGTATGTTTTTATATTAAGCAATGGTATGCTTTTATATTCAACAATAATATGTTATTAATTCAGTAATGAACTCTGGTTCTTTGCGTTTCTTGGTATTTGATTCTTGGATCTTCTCAATATCAGTTTGTAGTTTTTGTCTAATTATAACATCCCTTGTTGTCAATTCTTGTTCAATATTTCTATTGTTTGAAGAATCGTACTTAGGCGGTGATGGTAAGATTCCCCTAATTTAGTTCTATCAATGAATAAGAGAATATTGATCAATTCAAAAACTGTCTTATTCAACATTTCATGCTTCCATGTTTAATTAATTGGAATAGGGGAGAAAACGGTTGGGTTGTATTCACTTCACATATCAACATTAAAGTACTTTCGTGCTTCATGCTTCCATGTTTAAATGTCTTTCTTTCTATGGAATTTTATAGTAGTGCTTCATGCATTGCACCGGTTGTAGTGCACCCTATCTTTGCACAGTCATTGCACCACGTCACTGCCACCTGGTCGAGTAAAAACACCACGCCATTCGCCGCGCCAGTTGTTGTCCGGGCTACCGCCATGCATTGAATGCTCACCCACCAGCCGTTAATGTGGGCGGGTAGGTTTATGGAGATGGTCACCGCCAAATCCTTCATCGCATTTCGTGGGAAATGGAGAGGGAGCTCGTTCAGTCTGGTTTTTCGTCTGTTCTGTTGCAGAGCTCGAGCGACCATTTCGTGGTATCTTGCAGACCGGTGGGTGCGTGCGTTTTCTCCACTCCTGACCGACTTCGTCCTCGGCATTGGCTCGGCCTGCTAAGAAGATGAGAAGAAAAGGCAGAGATGAGAGGGTTCTCACCCAGGCAATGATCCTTAATGTTTTAAAACACTGCACTATTAAAATAGTTAGCATAATCATACTGATATATTAACATAAGTTTAATTGTATACAAAGTATTCTGATTACATACGCAAAATTAATATGAGTATTCTGATTACACCGCCAAATAGGGTGTAAAATAAAGAGCGTCATCATATTGATATATTAACATAAGTTCAATTGTATACATGGACGCCAGGAAAGTATTCTGATTACATATGCAAAATTAATATGAGTATTCTGATTACACTGCCAAATTGGGTGTAAAATATGGAAGAGCATCATCATACTGATATATTAACATAAGTTTAATTGTATACATGGATGGCTGGAAAGTATTCTGATTACATATGCAAAATTAATATGAGTATTCTGATTACACTGCCAAATTGGGTGTAAAATATGGAAGAGCATCATCATACTGATATATTAACATAAGTTTAATTGTATACATGGATGGCTGGAAAGTATTCTGATTACATACGCAAAATTTATATTGCACTATATAACTTTAGAGACTACATAGGAAGGCTTCGGTGAATACATCTAGCAAAATTGTATCACCAACAAAATTACTACCATCATCATATGGGGTAATAAGCATTGTTTGCTGGCACATGTTCAATATCTTAGTTAGTGTAAGTAATATTGCCCTCTTTCTATACTGCTTTTGGATTTTCTTTTCCTGCCGATACAGTGTTTGATTGGCCAACTGAAAAGGGATTTAGAATCCCTTTTGACAGAGCATTTGGTTGCCCAATTGATAAAGGATCTGGTCCCCCTGCTGAAAAAGGATTTGGTTGTCCGCTTGAAAAGGGATTTGCACCTGTTGTTGACAGAGGAGTTGGTTGCCCTGCTGAAGCTTGCATCCATGGTGGCATTGCAAATGAACTACTAGGACTGCTTGAACTTGTAGAAAGTAAATGAGGTGATACATACCAAGATGGAACTGTACAAGAGTTATTCATAAGTGATGGAGGTGTTCCAATTTGAGCATAACCTGGAATTTGAATATTTAACATATCTTGAAAAATCCTTCGATTTTCATGATCAGTTGCAGAACTTACACGCATCCTCTTTTCGTATTCCCTTAATTGATTTGCAAGTTCCCTCTCTCTCTTCTCTTGCTCTTTCCTTTGTTGCTTGTGTGCCTTCTCAATCTCTTTCTGTTGCTCCTTAGCCTGCTTCTCCCTTTCTCTTTCAAGCTTCTCCTGCAATCTTTTTTCTTTTGCTGCAAGTCTAGCAACCTTTTTTTCTTGTGCCAGTTCTTTTTTCCGTAACTTTAGTTTTGCTTGTTCCTCCTTTTTTCTTTCCGCATCAACCAATAGCTCCATGTACTCAGGTGCAGTCAAAATCTGTGAATGCCTACTTAGTCTAATAGAACCATCTGATTTGTTTATGATCTCCCTTGGAAGTCGTAGAAAATGGGAAAGTAACTTACCGCGTCCATCTTGGCTTTCAGTCTCTTCAGGGTGGTGAGGTTCATGTGGCAGAACTTCTAAGTTAATTTCATTTTCTTGAGCATCCTCTTGAAATTCGACTTCGTCTTGTTCATCCTCATCTCCAACATCTGCATAGTAATGAATTATTGCTTCTTGTTCTAGTCCTTCAGGAAAGGAAGGCAGATTTAAGCTTTGATCTTCTGTGCTGGATGGTAGCTTGTAACCCAAGTTTTTCATGGCATCCTCTAACCATTGTGGCGGGTTAACTTGACTTGGCAAAGACAAATCATTGTTACTTACAAAATCTGAAGACCCCTCCTTATTGTTGATGATGTTACTTGGGTTTCCAAGAGCACCGTTTAGCTCCACTCCATGTGTTGCAGCTGCTTCCATATCATCTCTAGAGTCAACATTTTGCATGAATTGAGTTTCAGGCACCACCTCTTCACTGTCATTTAATTCAGGATTTATTCGTTGAGATAGGCTCAAAATGTTTGTGACAGCATCAACAACTTCCTCACCTTGCATGTCAAATGCCTGGCTGCATGCCATGTCATTTAGGAGAGCATCATAATTCAATGGCCAAATACCAGTTCTTTTGAAACCTGCAATTATGTTAGATGGTGTCTGTGCCTTTTTTAAGGCTCTACTTGCAAGCTCAGCAATGTCACTCCTTTTCACATCTGCACATTTGTTCTCTGCCATCCATTTGGACCTCTCAGCTCTAAAATATGTCTTGAAAGGGCTGAACACACTCACGTCAAGAGGTTGCAACTTATGACTAGTATGTGCTGGTAGTGTTATCAAATCAATGCCCAATTTGTTTGCCTCCTCCACTGTTTGTAATGCTACATGGCTGCCATGGCCATCAAATATCAATAGGTGTCTATTATTTGGAGAAACACCGCCTGGTACTGAACGTGCAAAATGACATAGCCAATTTAAAAACAATTCCTTTGTCATCCATGCATTTGGATGTGCAGCCATACATGCTCCAGGTTCACAATTTTTAATGTAATTCTTTATCATTCTCTTTCCCTTGAACAAATAAAATCCTGGGATTGACATACCTGCTGCATTGACACAACACAATATGGTGATCCACTCCCTGCTCTTTGGTATTACCTTTGGGACATTACGACTGCCCCTCTTCGCAATTACACGAACTCCACAATTTCTACCAGCCTGCAAACCAGTCTCATCACAATTCCAGATTTTATGAGCGCCGTATGAATAGGTTCCATAGCTTTTGGCCAAATTATCATAAAATTTGGTTACTATTGCAGGGCGCAAGTTTAAAGCTCTATCCCTGTCAAGTCCCTCAGCGGTTCGGATTGCAAGGTCTGGATGACGTTTTCTGAATCCAGCCCACCATGATTTACCAGGAAACCCATCTCTGAAGGGGTTTTGTCTTGTTTCGCAAATCTGAGCAACATTTGCCTTTAGCTGCATTAACTCCAAGCCATGACCCATATCAGCCATTTCTTTGCACCATTCAACAATTTCCTCTTCTTCTTCTTCAGTTAGAACTGTTGGAGGACCCCTCCTCTTTGTGTGGGTGAGACCATTTAGCCAATAGTGTAATGATGTGGGTGGAATGGAATACTTCTTTGCTGCTGCTCTAACTGAGAACCCATTAAACTCAACATCATCTATCGCCTTTTCCATATCTTCTTTTGTCCAACCTCGGATGACACTAAGCTTCTTTGTTGCAGCTGTTCTTTGAACCGAGACAGTGGGTGGGTTTCTACATTCTGGTTCATTACCAGTTGGTGCTGAATTATCCTCTTCATCACTTAAATTATGTGATAATTGTACACCTCTCACTCTTGGCCTCCTTGATCTTCTAGCAATAGCACCTTTTCTCATGGTGTAAATGAAATACCTGATGCACAGCATGAAAGATGATTGTTGGAAAAGAAACTATAAATATACCAAAAATAAATGCTGGAATATGCTAGAATATGAATGATTTTGTTTAATTTTTAGGAATTAATTGACTTGTAGTTTTCATTATGACAATGCTGTATAGTTCAACAATGTTGTATATTGCATTTCAGAATTCACTATATTGTTCGTTAGAAATATGGAAGGGAAAATTTATAATGAAAACATTAACGGCTGCTGGGTGAGCATTCAATGCATGGCGGTAGCCCGGACAACAACTGCCACGGCGAGTGGACAACACTTGGTCCCATGCAATTAATCCGACTTTTTCGATATCTTCACTGATGCGGATCGTCCACGTGGCGCTGAGGTGGCAGTGAGGTGGCAGTGCAATGGTGGAGGTCAAGAATTTGGTCTTGCATCCATTGGTGGTGTTTTTACTCTATAAATTTTCCCTTCCATATTTCTAACGATTGGTAACAGCTTAGCTCTAAACTCTATAAATTTTGCCTTCCATATTTCTAACGACAATTCAGCAAAGGATTGGTTCCATCAAGTCACAATAGATTTTTTTGAAAAGGATTTGTCGAGAGGATTGGTAACAACTTAGCCAAATACCAGTTCTTTTGAAACCTGCAATTATAGTGTTTTTACTCGCCCAGGCGGCAGTGACGTGGCGCGGTGACTGTGCAAAGATATGGTGCACCACAACCAGGTCCTCTTCCCTAGTTGTTAAAGCTAAGTTGTCGTTAGAAATATGGAAGGCATATATTTACAATGAAAACATTAACGGCTGGTGGGTGAGCATTGCTAGGGGATAGGCACCGGTTGTGGTGCAGGGTCCAATAATGGAGACAGTTTTTAAATTGGTCAATATTATCTTATTCATTGATAGAATTTAAAATTTTCCTTCCATATTTCTAACGAGAACTTGACAAAGTACTGTATTTCTATGTATACAATAAAACTTATGCTAATATCACAGTGATGATTGGAAAAAATGCTTTTCAACTGGAGAATGAGATATCTGGAAAAAATGAACAATACAGTGAATTCAGAAATGCAATATACAACACTGGTGGACTATAGAACGCTGTTGTGGTCATATTCCGACAGAGTTGTATATTCCAGTAGTGTTGTATTTAAAGTTATGTTTTGAATATAACTTTTGCACATGTAATTAGAATACTTTCCATCTTTCTATGTATACAATAAAACTTATGCTAATATCACAGTGATGATTGGAAAAAATACTTTTCAACTGGAGAATGAGATATCTGGAAAAAATGAACAATACAGTGAATTCAGAAATGCAATATACAACACTGGTGGACTATAGAACGCTGTTGTGGTCATATTCCGACAGAGTTGTATATTCCAGTAGTGTTGTATTTGCAGTTATGTTATCTTTTTGTGTATACAATAAAACTTATGCTAATATCACATTACATCATTGGAGGACAGACACGTTCCATGTAGCAGTCTTCATTTTAGCATTTATTAAGAGTTCTCAAAAAGCAAAGGTTCTTTATTATTAGCTTTAGACAAAATATACTGCACTTGTTACTTGCCAGTTAAACGTATCACTGTCCAGTTGAATAAAAGTTATTGCAGAGAGGAAATGAAGAAATGTATAAAAGTTTTTCTAGCTAATAATGGTTTTAGCAGCATTATTGTCCAATCCTTCATCAAAAAAATCTAATGTGACTCGATGGAACCAATCCTTTGCTGAATTGTCGTTAGAAATATGGAAGGCAAAATTTATAGAGTTTAGAGCTAAGCTGTTACCAATCGTTAGAAATATGGAAGGGAAAATTTATAGAGTAAAAACACCACCAATGGATGCAGGACCAAATTCTTGACCTCCAACATTGCACAGCCACCTCACTGCCACCTTCAAATATATGTTTTATCCTAATTTCTCAAAAATTCAGTCACTGAAAAACTAAATAGAGGGCTTGAATTATGAAATAGTTTGTAATTCATGAGTGTCTTACCTGAACTGCACTGCTCCTCACTTCTTCAACTTGGAGAGATGAAAATTGCATGAACAAATGGAATTGTAATCCATCCTCCAGCTTTTATTCTATCATCCTAAATTCTGATTGGTTGATGTTAGTTGACATGGATTCACTATGAAAGTTCAATCAAATGGCTGAGATTTATTGGGATTTAATCCAATGGATAATATTTTAGTTGGTCATTTTTATTATTTTATGCAGCTGGTTACACAATTTATTGTTCATATGGTACTGAGTTTTTAAACACTTTGAAAGGTGAGACTGACCATAAATTCATTTATTGTTATGCAGGTGTATACTTGGATTGAAGACTCTTACATCAAAACTAGTGCATGGGATTTGAGATCTGGGTTGGAAAGTCTTGAGAAGTGACTTGTTGAAGTGACTGTAATAGATATGATGTGCATACAATGAAAATATTACTTAATGAGTAGTTGACTGTACAGACTTGGTTTTTGTACACTTGTATATAAATTAATATATATTTTTAGTTCTATCAATGAATAAGAGAATATTGACCAATTTAAAAACTGCCTTATTCAACATTTCATGCTTCCATGTTTAATTAATAATGATAGGGGAGAAAACAGTTGGGTTGTATTAACTTCACATGTCATTCAAAATATGTTAAAAAAAAGGTGAATGACTATTCACCTACTATCTCCACTAATGGACCCTGCACCACAACCGGGTCCTCTCCCCTATTTTATTATAGTTTTGAAGGTGCAAGTTTAATGGTGTCGTCGCTGTAAAATTTTAAGAAGAAGAGGAAATATCCCGATTCGCCATTAAGTACTTGTACTTTCGTTAGATAGGGTTTTTTATCGTTTCTATGAAGAAATTCTAAGAAATTCACTTTTTTGAAGTTTAATGGCCCCACATTTTTAATATCCATATTTGATGTGCCCTTTTCTTTTGATATGATGATATTTTATCGGAATTTTAATCTTTGAAGGTTTTTTTTTCGCAATTCGTATAGGGGTCACTACAGAAGGATGTTCATTTACTGCATTTTTACA
The DNA here is from genome assembly GCA_019776745.2 of Taxus chinensis. Classification (NCBI taxonomy): domain Eukaryota; kingdom Viridiplantae; phylum Streptophyta; class Pinopsida; order Cupressales; family Taxaceae; genus Taxus; species Taxus chinensis. The sequence goes on along the minus strand of CM034152.1, from coordinate 733,029,976 downwards.
ATGACAAATGGATGCACATGTTGATGTCCTCCTACATTTCATCCTCATTTCACGTGGATGATGATTTCATGGCCAATGATATGATTTTCAAAACAGACGGTGAAGATGAATATGCGTTAGTATGGACGTTAGAAGACCCCAGGTGTTTCTACTAGTGAAAAAGTCTTAGGCATAACTAGACGATTTAAAGGAATAATCCACACCCCTTAAAATGTCCTTTCCATAGGAAAAACTTTGTTGGTTCACGTATTTTTAAGAGCAACAAAAATATTTCTTTGAACCTTTTCTTTACGCATCTATGTAGAACTCAATAGTCCATGGATCAAATTTGAAGGGCTAGTGTGTGCCAGCTATAGGAAGGTGGTATGAAACCTAGGCTCTAGTTGTATGAAGGAAATATAAAATTTGTGTACCTGGTGGTCTCTTCCACATGTTAGACTAAAGTTTACTGAGGCTGGGAGACTGAGCTTTATATTGTAAAATGTAATGAAAATTTAGTATACGAAAAATTCAGAATATTTTTTTAAAATAAATGATTATAAAAAAAATTGGTTCATAGTACTATGACTACAATCAAGTAAATGATGCATTATACATTAAGTACAAACCCCTTTCAAATATCTCAAGTGGTTTCCACACTAAGAGAGTTAATAATAGATATACTAGTTCATATCAAATATGTTAAGAAGAGTAACTCCACATAAAATGTAACAAAATTTCCTTTGAATTGTGTATTCAAAGAGTCTATGCATATTCACATTATTTATGGGTGGATTCCTAAAAATAAGTTCAAAATAAAATCCCATTATTAGTATTGTAGCAGCCATCTACAAATACAATTTGACTTTAGTTAGAATGAAATAAAAAAAAAAATCTATACATAATTCAATTAGATTTATTGATGCAAAAACAATAAAAAACATGTTTCATATTCAAAGGGCTTGTAAACTCACAAGCTATTTGTCTAACAAAAGAGACTTTTGAGATTTCATATGCTTTCATGCATCGTAAATAGCATTTGAATCTACCTCATTTAGAGTATGAGGTGCAAAAAAAGAGAGAAACATTAACATGTCCAATGTATTCAAATATGGTCTAGATATTTCATCATTCCTATTTAACTTTGAAAAATTCTTTTCACATACTATTGTGCTTTTTGGAATAAAAAGAATATCTTTCCATATTCACCTTAAAGATGGAAACACTTCAAACCATTTAGGTTCACCCCCACCTGGATCACATGCTCCAAACATAAGTTTTTTTTTATATGATTTATAAATAGTACAAACAAATTTATCCATCTCATCTAAACATTTAACAGTGTCCTCAATAGGTGAATTTCAAACACTAAATTTCTCACATAAATATGTTAACAATATTTTTGTTTGTCTATAAATATCATCCATTTCCTCATAATAATTACGGTGACTGAAAAACTTAGCAACATTGAATATAAGTAAATGAGTGAACCTTCAATCAAGAGAATCAATCACCTTCACTATAAAATCTTTTCCCAACAAAACACATTCATTGAGTGTCCCTGATATTTTTGACTTAGGAAATATTTTAAATCTTAATGTATGCACATGTATCATACTTGTTCCATCTATAAAATTGAGATTTCCTCTTTTTTCTCTACTTAGAAAGATGATATATGTATACTACTTGCCCCAAATATGCCTCTTTGAAATCTCCCATGATGCATATCAACTATAATATCTAAAGTAGTACCAATGAAAGTAATGTCACCATGATCATCTTGGAATTTTTTATTTGACTTATTCACTTAGTAATCATATATGTAAGTAAATGGATACAAAACTGCACTTGAAATATTGTTGCCAAATCATACATTTTTTCTCTTCTAACTCCCATTCTTTCAACAAAGTAGGCATGGCCTGGAAAAGTCTTTCCATGACCTTTCCTCCAGAGAGCCACCTGATTTGATGGATTTATAACACTGCCAACATATTGATTTGAAATGAATCCATTAAATTTCTTAATGATCCATGTCTTTTAACAGATTTTCCAAGCCATGAATAATATTTGTTTGCAAATTTATCAATAAATCCCAACTCTAAAAAATAAGAAGAAGCATCATTTAGATTTTCAATGCTCCTTGGTGAAATATGAAATTAATATCTAGTAAATGAGGACCATTTAGATAAATCTTAATAGATAAACCTTCAGAAATACCCCTCATTGCAGAAGTATGTCAAATCCAAATCCCACTAGCGTCATTAAGGATACTCCCATCTTTGTTAAAAGAGTAATCACAACATCATACATAGATTGAGATGTACCATCCCTTATTTGAAGGAGGAGTATGAATTTTGTTACACACCAACTAGAGATCCCTTCATTAGTCAAATATGTAATATAAACTGTAAAATTTTGGTCCATAGTTTGATCAGTACTTTCATTAACTAAAATTGAATAAAATGGGCTACAAACAATCTCATCTATTAAATTTTTCCAATATACCTCTTTAGAATCTTGCAGAAACTATTTTCCATAAGTGTTATTTTTATATGTTGAGTATTAATCTATTAGAGGCATGTATGAAGTTCTCTCATACCTGTTCAAATCAAAAATTGACTTATAGAGTTCTAGAGGCAAATCACGTGTGGAAACAAAATATCTATTTTTAATCGCTGATCTGATTATATCCTTTTTGTATCTGCCAAGAGCTCTACAAGTTTGGTTATTGGAATATTAGTTCATTTGGATTCTCCTTCTAAGCATTGTAAATAAAAATTACGAGGCTCTAAGTCTACACATGGGTAATTAGACCATTAACTTGAAGGTTGGCACTTCCATATTTAGCAAATGGAGTATTTCTCTTATATTTTACACACCAAAAACACTTTATCCTTTCAATTCCATTACAATATTTTATAGCATAAATCCACAAAAATATTTTTTTCCATTTAGACTTGAATGTTCTTTTGCATTTCTTTGATGCTTGCACTTCTTCTATAAGTTCCACTGCATCTTATTCATGTGGATAAACAACAAAGTCTTCATTTTGGGAATGAATTTGCTGATATGAACGTTGAGGGAAACCAAATGCATCAGCAAGTGATAATTGTTTTATATCCTTCTTAGGATGACCAATAAAATCCATTCTCTCATAATTATACCTATTCATTGAAATAATTAAATAAATATCAACAATCTAAACTCTAGAGTTTGTAAAAATAATCCCAATAAAAGGAAGAAATATATTCTTGGAACATATAGTGATAATTGCAATTCCTTGCAATGAGAACAACTATGAGCCCATTGTTCAATAGATGAGTTAACAACAATCATAGTTGAAATATGTTTATAAACAAATATCAATAATATCTTGTATTGTCGTCTTTTATCTCTACTATTCTATAAGTTGTGATTCAATATATTAAGATCTATAACTACTACTTATAACATTTTACCAAGGTATGAATTTGTATATCTTATATTACAAATTGTGGATACAAAAAAATGATAATGTAAAGTTTTATTCTAGAGCCATTAGTTATGAAATGGAATGTCTCATAATTTACAAGACTTTTTCTTAGTGTTTATAATGATAGTAAAAACTACCCATAAGGTATCATAAAGGAGTTATAAAATTTCTCATTTTATGATTTATATGTGTTTGAATTTGATTTAAATATTTAAAAGTTTGAATAAAATGCTCGTATTTACAATTGTTGAATGTCACAATAGAAGTAGAAAGTAATAAAAAACAATAAAAGTAGGTGTGAAGAATATTTATCATATTGTGAGTGTGGAATATCATGACAGGTGACATTTTGTAGCTCTCACCTTTCTAGAGTGACCTATTATAATTTTTAATAAATTATTACGCCGAAGGATATTTTACAATTGGGTCGAGGCCTCTACCCTCTGATAGCGGATAGGACATTGGCGGTCAGGATAGAATTTGTATGTCGTCATCGGATGGTTCATTTCCTCCCAGGATAGATTGGGATCGATTGCAGCGGATAATAACAGCACATCACCTACCGCCACAATTGCTACAAACAGAAACACTGACAACACCTTAGGTACTTCAAATGAAAAACATATGGTCCTCCCATTTTTATTATTTAGGGGAGAAGGGCCAGTATGTGAACACCCTAAGTATCGCAGGTCTATTAGACTAAATCCTTGCCACGTTGGATTGCTTTTTTTAGTTAATTACAAATAAACATTTGTTTATTCTATATTTCTAATTTGGAGTCATATTTTTAATATTTTTGGCTTCCATATGATCGATCAAAATAAATATCTCAAAAAAAACCCATTTACTGGTGGAGACCGAAAGAGGTTCACCGCAACACAATGCTAGTGGAGCATTAAAAACCAAATAAAGGTGGGAAATAAATTATGTCCTTGTAGATTTTGGCGGGCATTGCAGATAAGACCTTCATTAATTCTCACTCACCAACTCGCCAACAACTATTCTGGAGACATCTGTTGGGCTTGTTTTACACCAACAACTATTAGCACATGGGAAAAATCTATTTTGATCTGTAGTTTTCACTTTGACCTCTTCAAGATTTGCATGTGGTTTAGGGATGAGATATTATGGGAGTTCTATGTATGCATTTTTAAGAGTTATATTCTATAGAGATCTTTGACGAGGCTATCATGTCTGACCCCATAGTATGTATCTCCATTTATTTATAATTGCGGAAGGGGTTTCTTAGCTATTGGGTTTATTTGAGGGCGTCATTACTTTTCTTGAGTCCGGAAGCATTTATCGGGGTTTCTTGGCTAACTATGAAGCCGTATTGCAAGGGATTTCGAAGAAAAATTTGAAGAAGGAGCTAACTAATTCACACGCATGGTTATTCATCATTTGTTTGGTTGTTTCATTTTGAAATATAGGATTCTTTTCGGGTGTGTGTGAAATGATTTCTGGTTAGCTAAGTGATTTAGAAGCTTCAATGTTGGGATTTTGGTTTTGGAATTTCTTACCTTATCTAGGTACTAGAATTTTTCCCTTAAAATTCATTTTTTTGAAAGTTTTCTTATGAAAGAATTAGGACTATACTCATATGGATTTTAAATGGCATTTGTAAAAAAAGAATATTATTTTGAGCACCAGTACCAAGCTTAATGTAAACATGGTCAGATGTAGTTGATTTGATTCTGTTTACTCATATTAACTTGCATGGGTTCTATGGTTAATTGGTTGTGCTTCTTCGGGAGAAACATGAAATGGGTATATCAAGTTTGGTTAGACTTGATTGTTGAATAAAGTTTTTTTATGGGTTCATTTTGTTATTCAAATAAAACCTGTGTGGGCCTTGAGACCAACATAAATGTAATAGGTTATTTAATAACCTGCGATGAATTTTAATTTTAATTTTTCTGCGTTATTTTATACATCTTGTTTTATGATTTTTATTCAGTTTTTTAAATGAAAAAACATGCATGTGCAGGTTTCTGGAAAAATTTGGAATGGCAGTTGTATGTGTCAAGGTCGTTTGAAGCTAGGTGCAAACAGTGTGTATTCACACTACTAATACTCAAGGAAAATGTTACCTACAATTCTATGTTTTTAAGCCATCTAGAGGTGAGGTTTTTACCTCACCAAGATTCAAATAAGTCCTTGTATTTTAGTTTTTATTTAATGGTATTCATTTTAAGTTGTAACAATTTAACGTAATTTTTTAACAAATTCTGAGCTGATTTGGTTTCCACATATGAAACAATGATTACATTTGGAGCAAAATGTATTAACATGTATTGCATGTCTTTATATTTCTTACATTTGGAGCAAAACATATAAACTTATACTGTATGTGTCCGTATTCATTACATTCGGAGAAAAATATAACAACTATAAAATATAATTATAAATGCAATAATGCATTCTCAATTGATTTCGATACATATTTTTCTGCAACAAAAAAAATACTCCTCGATTGCTGTCATAATTTTGGGATCAGTTTGTTAGTCAATTTCCATGTCACACCTTCAAAAATTCCATGAGTTTGGACTATCAAGAACAATTGTATCATTGATAGATGTTGTTGGAGTCATTAACAAGTTCACTGGATGAACCCATGGTGGAATAGGAAAACCATATATGGTATGAAAGGTTGTATGTGAAGTAGGAGGTTGTGGGATAATGAGGTGTGTAGTTGGAGTTGAAGTTATTTGCATTATGTTGGTGTCAAGGAAGTAAGGGTGGTAATCTGAGATAGGAACTTTCAACATATTTTGTAACATGGAGTTCTGTATGGGCATGGGAAACAAAACCTACAGATTGTTGAACTTGTTATCTCTTTCTTGTTTCTCTTTCTCCCTTTGATGGCGAGTGGCTTCCTTCTTTTGTAATTCCAATTCATTTTTTTGGCGAGCTACTTCCCTTTGTTTCTCGTGCTCCTATCTTTCAACAAACTTTTGTAGATCCCTTTCTTTCCTCTCTTTAATGCGTTGCAATCTCTCTTCTTTTTTTTGCTCCTTTTCTACCAACCTTTCTTGCTTTTTTTCCTCAATATGCCCCTTTTTACGTTGTTTCCCTTCAAATATTTCTTGTTTTTTTTGTTGTGTATCTTTTAATATTTTAACATAACCATCAGATGTTAGAAATTGTGAAGCACAACTTATCCGAAGTGTAGCATCACTCTTACCTTTGGAAGGATCCCGTACAAATTGTGTCGGTAACCTTAAAAATTTACCCAATTTCTTCTCATTTGCAACAACACCATTATTTGATATAACACTTTCAACATCATGTTGAGTTGTCTCTTCCTCATTTTTATCCTTATCAATGACCTCAATTTCCTCTGTGTCAGCATAATAATGAGTAAAGTTTGCTAGTTCAAAGTGTGTTGGTTCAAGGTTGGTTGGCATAGAAGGTAAAGATATACTTTCTTCCTCAGTGTTTCCAATCTGATCAAGTCCCAACTTTGCAATATGCTCTTTCAGCCAAGTAGGTTGTTGTGGTGCACTTGGCAATGAGAGATCACAATTCCATATTTTACTGATTCCATGCACCATAGGAATTGATATAAATGTTAGCTATTTTTTCATAAAACTTGCTAACCACCTCTGGACGTAAACCTATTGCACGATCTCTTTCTAGACCTTCAGCAGTCCATAAGACTATGTCTGGGTGTCTTTTTGTAAATCCTTCACACCAAGTATGTGCTTGTCAATATATCAATCCCCAATCGTCTTTCCTCTTTTATAGTTTTCAATGCCACATGGCTTCCATGACCATAGTAAAATAAGAAATGGGCACACACCTCCAAGTCTCTCTAGTTTCACAAATTTGTGCAACACATGCCCTCAGTTGCATAATTCCCACTCCATGCCCTAAGAAATCTGCCATTTGCTTACACCATTCAACTGTCTCTTTCTCCTCTCCTTCACTCAAAACAGGACTACGTCTGGGTGTCTTTTTCTAAATCCTTCACACCAAGATTTTCCTAATCCTTCTCGTAATGGGTTAGACCATTCAGCCAATAATGAATAGATGTAGGAGGTAAATTATATTTCAATGCAGCAGCTCTAATTGAATAATTGTTGAATTCAATATCATCTATGGCCTTTAACATATCTTCTTTTGACCAACTAGACAAAATTCTAACCTTCTTGGTCGAAGTGTTGCCTCTAACAACCACAGTTTTCTCTATTTCATGCCTATTTACTTGACATCCAACAGGTTCTGGCTGATGATCTATAGTTGTGTTTGTATCTCCTTGATTTGTTGTTGCACCATCCTCTTCACTTATTATTGTAGCATCTTGTTGATTTGTTTCATGGTTAGATGTTTCAATTTCAAATTGTACACCTTTTTTTTTGGGCATACGTTGTCCTCACTTCAAAATCCTCTTTCTCTTCATCTTCTCAAAGTGTTGCAGTATTAAACAATATAAAATTAGTAATATATGTATTAATATATCAATAAGATCATCTATAATGGGAAAATTTTAGCAAGCTAATGATACATGACAGTATGAATTATAAACTTGTAGGTAAACTTTGGATTACCCCCTTGGGCACCATTAATGATCAATTAATACATGTTTTATTAATTTTATATTATTTGATAAAGGAAAAATTTATAAGCTAGGTTGTTGATTATATATATATATATATATATATATATATATAAACACTTCTAAAGATGAGGTGGTATCAAATAACACTACATTCATCAGCTTGTTTCTAATTGATCAATATCAATTACAATGTTTCACTTGAACATGCAATCACCCCTTTGGACATTGTAATTGATATTGATCAATTGATGCAGGTCTTGTTAACATAATGTTTTATGACATCAAATCATCTTCAGAAGTGAATGCATGTAATAATCATAATTGTAATAGCTTGACTACATATGCTGTTATGGTGGCAGCAAATCTGTTGTAATACTGGAATACTTTCAATGACAATCATTGACTATTATCAATGATATATTGCATTCTTGGCAGCTACTTTGTGCTTGATTTTAAGTAGGGAGAAGAATAAATATTTCATTCAGGCCAATTTTTTATGTTCATTGAATGCCTCTACAAAGTGGGTTAGAGGGAAAAAAATTTAGTGCCTCAAAGTTTAATCATAGCAATTTGAAAATAGAATTTATGGGAGTAGTGCCATTATGTGAACACCCTAAGTTCACGGGTCCATCAGGCCAATTCCTTGTCATGTAGGGTTGTTAATTTTACAACTACCTATAAATAAACATTTCTTTATCTTATCTCTTTATTTTGGAAACATATTTTAATATTATTTTCTTCCATCTAATCTGGTGTGTTGGTGTGTGAGCATTAATTGGGGTCTTATCTGCAATGCATGTTAAAATCCACTAGGAAAAATTTCATTTCCCTCTTTTATTTAGCTTTTAATGTTCAACTAGCATTGTGTTTTGTGAACCACTTTGGGTCTCCACCAGTAAATGAGTTTTTTTAGATATTCATTTTGATAGGATGGAAGCAAATAATATTAAAATATGATTCCAAATTAGAGATATAAAATAAAAAAATGTTTATTTATAACTATCTGTAAAATTAGAAATCATATGTGGCAAGGATTTGGTCCAATGGACCCGTGAACTTGGGATATTTGCATACTGGCCGTTCTCCCTTACTCGTGGAAATCCAAAGTGGTTCATGTAACACGATGCTAGTTGAGCATTAATAGCTAGGGGAATTACATTTTTGCAGATTTTTTTGAATATTTTTCGATTGTGATATCTAACATTTAGGTAGTTGTGTGAAGAGTTGTTGGTAGCTCTGTGAACAGTTGTGAAGCATCCAGAATAGCTTTTGGTGAGATGGGTTTGCATTAAAGCATGTATTAACTATTTTGGTCATCAAAACCTATAATGACAGATTTCATTTCCCTCCTTTATTTGGTTTTTAATGTTCAACTTGAATTGCGCTGTGTCAACCACTTTCGGTCTCCACCAGTAAATGGGGTTTTTTTGGAGATATTTATTTCAATCGATCATATGGAATTGAAAAAATTAAAATATGACTCCAAATTAGAGATATAGAATTTAAAAATGTTTATTTATAACTAGCCAAAAAAAACAATCCTACATGGCAAGGATTTGGTCCAATAGACCTTGTTCGCATACTAACTCTTCTCGCCTAAGAACCCAATTATTGCTCACACAGCAACACACCAACAACTTTTCACACAGTTTTTTGGAGTCTTATCTGTATGCAAAATTATGGATTTTATTTAATCAATTAATGGATATTTTTCATTGCGAAAAATAGTTTTAAGTCTTGGGAAGTGTTCACATGACTTTGTTTTTGGGATTGTTCAAATTTGTTTTGATATTCATGGTGAACTGGTTTTCATGGTATACTATTGGGTCTAGTAAGAATGATAAGAAATTTTCCATTGAGGAAGTGAGGGAGGAATATGATGCATGTATTTCATGGCAGCGTTTGCAGAGAAGCACCATTGTGCAGGATGACAATGAGGATCAAATAATTCATTTACTAGACTTGAGAAGAAAGTTAGGAAGGCTGAGAAAATAAAGCAATAATTCATTTGCTGGACAATAATTCATAAAAAAATAGCACATCATGGAAGCTTTTAATCTTTATAAAATACACAGAATTCATGATTTTTAGGTTTCAATATGAATTGAACTCATATGTAAAAACTAACTGTAATCAATCTGAGCTTTAAAAGATAACAATAATTTACATGAAATCACTGCACCAGGTAGCTTTTCAATGAGAATATATAGACTGCAAATGTTACATTTAAGGAGAATATGCAGCCAATTGTTGTATGAGAATATGCATGAAATTTGAAATTATAAGTAGGTATGAAAAATAACCTATAATTTTTTATTCAACGGCCTTTCCTTTCAGAACTTAATAGAAGTAATCTCTTAATATAAAATCGACTATAATCATGCACCCTACAGAACAAAATCAGCAATAACCAAATCTAGGAAAGTGAATATATATTACCAACATAGGGGAGAGAGTATCCAATCAAAATGTAAGACATGGATCAAGGTGGAGGGTCTTTTTAATCAAAGGTTGAAATTGATTTTGAGATGATCTTGTGGCTGAAATTATTTGATTTGATATTCATATTTACTTTTTACCTTCACATGTACAATTTTATTGGTGTTTTTAATGGATGAATTTGAATCTTGAGAAGAAGGTGTGCTTTTTTTGTGCAGGTATGTATTAAAGTTTGGATATGAAAGATCTGGTGGTTGAACATACATTCTTGGAATATGGAAAGGGATGCATTGGATAGTGAAATACTCAACCCATTAAATAGATATGATGGGTTTGTCAATTGATATGTTGTACTTATACTTTGAAAAAATGAGTCTTTTATTGTAGAAAATGAAAGTACCAACTAATATTTATTGTGTACTAATTAATAGTGAGATGCTGACCCCATTCACAAATGGTTTATAAATAAACAATTTTTTAAACTTCAACACTCACAATTTTGGTTTTTATTCCATCAAGTATTGGATATTTTAAATGCAAAATAGTGTTCAAGTATTGGGAAGTGTTCGAATTAATTGGAGTTTATAAGGATTTAGAGTCTGGTAAAGGAGATGATGTGGACTAAGGGGTGGAAAAAGAGGTGCACATTTTTTAGTTGGAATTATAGTGGGAAAGCAGGGTCTCGAGACTTTGTTTCTGCAGGTTAGTTGTTTTATTACTTTTATGTATTGTATTTACCTTTTATGAATCGATTTTTTAAGGGTTTAGATGTGTTGGGCTGTATATTTATGTTAATCATGGTTTGAAATCAGAGAAAACAGTTTTTTTTGTGATTGCACTATACGTGATGTTTTATTATTACACCCAGGGGTTACATTTGACGACCGTTTAGACGTTTTTGCATGATTTTAGCCATATAATGCTTGTAAATATTTAAAATAACTGTCACACATGACTTGCATAATTTAAGTATGACTATCATTTTTATATAGATTGTATGTAAACTACACAAATATAGTTTAGAAATAGTTAAATATATATAGAAAAATGTTTTTTATATGTTATTAACAGTATAAAAATAAAATTGTTTTACATTTTGAAAGAAAATATTTAAAATGACCTTCACCTAAAATATATTTGGTAGGTATAGGGGGCCATCAAATTTAACCCTTGAATATGCTGAAGGTGTTTCTACCAATGGGGAAGGCCTTCGGGGTATCTAACAAGTGATAGAAAATCGGCAGCCCACATTGCTCAAAACAATGACGTCCGTGTGGGTCAACCGCGAACCGTGAACTCTTGTAGGACCTCCACTAGTCATGCTTTACCCTTCACATTCAAAATGAGATTTGGCTTCGCCTTGTATTCCCCTATAGCGTTAATGTTTTTGTTTTCATTTGGAGTGGAATTTATTTTAAAATTTTATTTGGTGCAGGGTAGCCAAAGCTTCGTGGGCCCATGTAGAAACTATCCGTATGAGTAGGGAATACCCCAAGAAAATTGGGCATGATTTACCTGTCACTTGTGTTTCTTGACTCCATCATATGGGTTTGCAAGATTTATCAGCACATGCATGACCAAGATCAAACTGCCATCCAATTTCAGATGCATTTAAGTGTCAGGTACCCTTCATCCATTACAATCACGGGTTAAATTGGAATGCCACGGATGCCTATTAAACATTATTTTGACAACGGTAATTTTATTAAACCTGCCTTTCTCAAATACAAAACATTGTTATTTATTGTATTTGTTAAATGTTTATTTAATTATTTTAAATACATATTTGTATATATTTTTATAATTTATGTATAAATATATATACATGTGAAGGTTATTGCAAATATTTTACACTGAAAATCACAAAAAACGTACTGTGGAAGTATAATTTTTTCAGAGAGACATTTGCGTAATTTATTATGGATAAGTTTAGTTTTTGGTTTGGTGAATGTCTATTTATATATTACATAATAAATAAATTCACATTTTTGTCACATTCGCCAGGGATTACATCCGTATGGCTAGTGATTTGTTAAGATCTCCATGAAATTTTGTGAACCGTGAAGGTTTATTGCAGGCCAAAATTTACGGCGATGTCCATGGCTTAACCAGCGACCGTTGATATGTCATAGGAATGGTATTTGACTTTACCTTGTATTTCCCTGTAGCGGTGACATAATCCATGTTTTTTTTGTGTGTAAAAGGATACATTTTCTATGGGTATCATTTATGGTTTTGTTTTTCATTTGGGGTGGACTTTATTTTAACATTTTAATTGGTTCAGGGCCGACAAAGCTTTTTGGGGCCATGTAAAAACTAGTCGTGTGAGTAGGGCATACCCTAAGAAATATGGGCATGATTTACATGTCATTTGTGTTGCTTGGCTCCATTATATGGGTCAACAAGATTTATCAACTCATGCACAACCAAGATCAAACTACCATCAAATTTACGATTAATTTAAGCTCCAAGTGCCCTTCGTTTATTATAAGCACGGGTTAGATTTGAATGCCATGGATGTCTATCGAACATTATTTGGCGACGACAATTTTAAAAACTACTTTTCTCAAATACAAAACAATGTTATTTATTATATTATTTCAACGAAATATTTGTATATATTATTATAATTTATGTATAAATATATATAGAAAATGACGGTCAAATTTCAAATC